>JAKCPI010012316.1:0-135794 GCA_023213315.1 Euborellia annulipes | reverse complement strand
AAAAAAATAATTTTTGGCAGAAATTAAACATCTTAATTAAAGACTCGTTTTTCGAGGGTTTCAGCCCCCCCCCCCCCTCCGGAATGGTTTCAATTTCAAAAAAATCTGGTGTGACTGGCACAGCACACAACTTTCTCTTACCTTCGGTAATCGAAAGTTGTGTACTGTGCTTGTCTCACCAGATTTTTTGTGTCGACATGTATTCAAGTTGAATAATAGTCTTTATACTTTTTTTTTTTTTTTTTGTATGAACGGCGCTTAAATGAAATTGAAAGTAATCCACGTAAAAAAACGCCTTAATTATTTTAATAAACCATAAACATATCTAAATATTTGTGAATATTATTCTAATTTTATCTAATTTAATTTTAGAAATGATTCAAAGGTTAATATAATCCAATTTTTAGTTTTTCTAATAAACTAATTTTAAACTTTGACTTATCTCATTTAATTCCGAAGCGAAAATAAATTTTAAACGATGATATCTGTTCAATAAATGTAAATGTTGTTGTTTTTGTTATTTATTTTCCTATACTCAAGATGGTCTGACCTCGTTAATTTCATTTGAATATAAAATGTCTTACGATGTTATCTATATAAAAATAGAAATAAAGCAAGAAAACTAATTTTTTCTTATAAGTTTATTGACATTTCAATCGTTTGATACTACGATCTTTGAATCTTGTGTAGTTAAAGTCCTGATGAAAACCGAAATATCGAAATATTAATTTACATGCGTCCCTGATAGCATGAAGCTTAATGGCGGCATTCTTCATATTATTACGAAATTTTTATGTAAATAAGCCGATTTTTTCATTAATTAATTTATTTCAAGAGCTAAAGGGCGATATCGTACACCCTATTAGACCCTATTAAAAAAATTGAAATTAATTAAAATTCTTATTTTATAGTACCAATAAATATTTGCATGGAGGTAATTAATTTAATTATACTACTTAGGGTTATATGTATCATAATATTTAATAATATGAATAATTAGCCTGAAATACATCCTCCCATAATATCTCATTATTAATGTTAATTAAGTACTTTTGAAGCGATTGAAGTACTCGATGCCAGTCTGCAATGCGCCAGGCTTCAAGGCATAGGGCCAATCGATAGCTTTGAGGGCGCCAGCCTCAAATGGACATCAATTGCTTATCCCATCTTAATATTATCCATAGCACATAACTAAATATCTGTTTTTTTAATAATATTTTAATTTATTCAAAGGTTAGGATTTTGTTTTTATTTTAATTTTTTTTTTGCGAAAAATAACATTGTTTCGGGCACCACTTCTGAGTCCGTCATCTAGAATGAGACTAACATCGAACCTCAATTCTGCTATTGAAGATTTTATTTTGGCTGACATGTGATTCTAGACTTAGACCCGATGACGGACACAGAAGTAATGCTCGAATCTCATTGTAATCTAAATTATTGAAGTCAGAGGCTGTTGGTTTCTGTAAAGGAAGATAAGCAGGAGGAGCCAAAATTAAAAAGCCTCGGATTATTTACAATCCAAGCGAGACGTTTCGGGCAAACTTTATTCTCCCATCATCAGACTTTTACCATTCTCACTAAATAGGCTAGATGAATAACTCGCTCATACATATAATATATAATAATGTGTTGTGCCCATTTGACAACTCCGGGACTTAGCAAATTTAAAAGAGAGATGATGGGAGAATAAAAGTTTTCCAGAAAGAGTCTATGAATAGGCGGAGACTTTTTAATTTTGGCTGCTTCTGCTCATATTCCTTTAAATAAAGTATAAATACAACACGAATAAAATCCTAGTTTTAATATGTATCTTTGAATAAATTAAAATTGTGAAAGTGTTAATTAACTACATTATTTTAATTTAAAAATATTTAATTAAAGCAATTTATTATCATCTTTCTTAAGGGCCCCTTACAAGGTCAATTTATCAGAATCATATGCTTACTAATGTCATTCTGATAAAGTAATGTCATTATTATTGACCGTGTAAGAGGCCCTTTATATTAAGTAGGCCTACTTGAACGCCAAGTAGCTACAAGCATTTTCTCTCTTCTTTCAAATAGCAGTCCTGTATTCCCTTTAAATCTTTATTTTACCCAATTCATAACGAGAAGGCTGTTGAATCTTACATAAAGGATTTCCTTTATAGAAATAGATGGAGGAGGAGAAAAGGAAAGTTTGACGAAAATAAAAATAAATAATGAAAAAAAATAAATAAATAATAATTTTGCCAAGACGAGGGTATATCTTGTAGAAAATATGCATAGGAAATAGTTTTTCTTGCTGGAAGGTAGGCAACCCAAATGGCCAACTCAATAACATTTTCGATTGATTGCTCTAGAGTTAATTTCTTCTTAATTCCTGAAAGAACAAATTTATGCATCCCATGGCAGGGCTTGATAATAAAAATTATATTCAAGTGATTGTAGTAACTAGTTAAAATATTATACTTTCCAGGGATTATAGTTCTTAAGGCAGAGGCATTATTGATTTGGATAAAATGAAATTTAATGAGTGATGTCAATGAAAATTGTAATATGAAACACCTCTAGCACGCTAATTTTTCAGGCAAGGATGCTGCTGGGAGGAAAAACAAAAACAAAAATTAAAAAACTTTTTTTTTTTTTTTAGGGAGGGGAGGGGGTGTTTTTTGGAAAGGTTTTTTTTTTTTTTTATTTTTGGCCCGCCCCCTTTCAACATTTTATTTTTCCAAATGATTTTTTACCTCAAGAAGAGTCATTGTTCCTTTGAAATAACAGGATCAAAACTCAATTGGAAAAATAAAACAAAATTTCTGTTTTTGTTTTTCCTTCCTAGCCTCATCCTTGCCGAAAAATTAGCCTGCTAGAGAGGTGTTTCATATTATAAGAATGCTTTGTTTTAATCCTATTCTATTTACTTTAAAACTCATTCTACTACAAAGACTCCATTTTGGATTCAATTCATGTTTTAAAAAGTTTTTCTCTGCTTTTACATTATTTTTTAAATACAATATCCGCTACTAATCTGATATGTTGGAAAACAAATTATATTTCACCAGAGAATAAAAAAGTTTATTATGAATCTGTCTTAATCTAAATTATGCTAAAACTTGAAGGGAATAATTTATAAAAATATTACTTTATTGAAAAAAATAATGACATGCGCGCACCATTACCATAATAGATTATTTAGCCTGATATCGTGCAGCCTATTATATCATTACATTTTATATTTATAATTCAAATAAAGTAAAAAAAAAACTCCTAATAAGCTTAGTCATAGGATTTTTCTACTACAATAGGGGAAGGTTAACGATTATAATACTCTGAATAGTTAGCATAATTAAATATAATTTTTTTGTATAATTGATTGAATCTGTGTTTACCATAACAAACATTTATCCTTGAAAATAACCATTAATTATTGTTTGTTTAAGTTGATAAGAACATTTGAAAAAGATCTTATTGTGATATGAAATTATTCGCCCCAGTGCAGGAAAAATTTTTGTATACCTCTTTCATTGAAGATAAAAATTAAAATTTATTTTTGAAATATTGTTGGAAACTATCAAAAATATTAAATGCCCTAGGTCTAGTATTTTCTCTGAATGTAGGCATATCTGATCATTGTAGAAGTAACATAACGTATCCCAATTTTTCCAGGGGAATAAATAAACTTAATAAATAATTAAAACTTAAAAAATAAATAAATACACTGTCCATTTTTACTCTTGAAAATCTTCCATATCAATTCATCAGATCCAAAATATCTATCCTTACTATTCAAGGCGTTACCCAACCACATGTCTTTTTATGTTTTTTTAATTTTATTAACATCTTGTGATATGGCTTAAAAACCGCTCATAACGTCAAAAGAATTCTCAATTGAACGTATGCGAAATCTCATTTTCGTGAAAAATTGGCATAGGTCATGTTTCTTATAGAGAAACGAATTAATGTAGGCCTTATCTTCTTCTTCTCTCCTCGCCTTATTCCCGCGATGCTGGGTCGGCGGACCTCACTTTTTCCCTCCAACCCTATCATGCGAACTGAAAGAAATAGGACAGGCTGGCCCGTCGCACGGTCTGACGTCTTTTGGAAAGAGGAAGGAAGAGACAGACATACAAAGAACAGCCTGTCCCAGCTTGGTCAGCTCGTGGTCGCCATCCACGTACCAACAAGATGTGGGTCCCTGAGCAAAAGCAGGCCTACTATCTATTACAATAGTATTGAGTCTAAAGCCCCGTAGTTAGACAGCCCAAATGGCACACGCACACTTCTGTGTGAGAAATACCTTTTTCAAAGCAGGCAATTGGCCGAACGACCTTTTTAACAATAAAGGTTAGTGTGCGTGTGCCATTTGGGCTGCCTAACTACCAGGCTTTAGTCTCAATATTATTGCAATAGGTTGGTTTAAATAGAAATGCCTGAACCCCCAATAGATATATTCATTACAACGGATTTCGTAAAAGTCTTATATGGCCTAAGTTGCCGAAAAGGACTGAGTGTATGTATGTGTGTGTGAATGTGAGGAATGGGAAAAAAGTGTGATTAAAAAAAAAAAAAAAAAAATAGTATTATATGTCTATCCTGAAAGGTCTATTGATTCTGAATTGTATATAATTTTAAATTTTTGTGAAAAAAATTCTCCCCCTAGTCTCCATTTAAAAATTCATTTCGAGTATATGAGTGGGGTTTTAAGCAAATGAGGGATCTTGGAGCTAGATATTTTCAAATGAACAAAAACATCTCTCAGGTTTTCAATTTTTTCGAATAAAATTATCTCCAATCGATTTAAAAATTCATTTCCATAAACTCTATCTCTATTTGTTTTTTGTTTTTTTTTTTTAATTTATTTTGCTAATCCACTTTAAATTATATTATTTATTTATTTAGCAGAGAATGTTTATTTTTTAAATTAAATTTTTCAAACTGTGGAGTATTTTTTGGAAATAATACAGGTCTTCTCTCAAAAGGATTCATCACAAATTGGATAAATGGACCCTGTTACGCATTAGTGTGACAAGCGCCAGCTACCGAGATTTGAGAAAATTAACATTAAAGTTTTTTGTTTTCATTGGATTATATATAATTTTTTTTGTCACTTGTTCAAGTAACATTAAATATAAATTTTTTTAGGACATATTTCATAAAAAATACTATTAATTACAGCATTTGAAACAATATTCCGTACTTAACTCAATTTTTAATTTTTTGACACACTAATGCATAACAGGGTCCAAATTTGTTGAAGTGTATTTACAATCAATTAAAAAAAGAAACCTCGTTAAATAAAAAGTGCTTTGATTAAAATGTCTCCCTTTATAGAAAGGTAGAGCAACGGTCGGTAAAAAATATTTATTTCTCTGATAAAACTAGTTATATGTATTAGACATGATAAGTTTTAAAACGCAAGTTTTTTTATGCCTTTGCGAGGGAAAAAACATTAAACGGGGTTTAAAACAATAATGATAAACCCGTGAGTGGCGACCTTTTGACCTCCGTTCAAATCCCTTTTTTACTTTTTTATTAGGCATCTGCTTAGAGTTTATTTATTAAAATTTTGATCAGAAAAAAAAACCACCGGAGTCATCATCTCCTACAAAAACATAATAAATTTAAAATAAACAATCAAAAATATTTTTTGATATCATAACAACAACATTGATGTGATATATTAGGAAAGGCTGTGTAGGTGGAGAAATATCGTATTTCACATCTCTTCATCAAAGCGAATTTATTTTTTAATTTATTCGTTGTTTTAAACACCCTTAGGGGATTTTGATACAAGATGATATTTTCATATTATTATTTTAGCGTAACACCTAAACATATTTATTTATATCATTTAGAATTAGGGTAGACAAAAAATTAATATTTAATAGGTCTCTTACTTTATAACTTGAAAGACAAGTTACGAAAATGACAAAAAAAACAACAAAATTTTGCATTTTCGCTCAAAATATACACATATCTGATAACGTCAAAGCAAGCCTACTTTATTTTAAACATTTTAATTAAAAAACCATGTGCTATTATTTTGAGTTACCACAAAGGCCTACATTTTTAGAATTTAGATGAAAATTTGAGGTTTTTACTTTTTTATTATCAAAGTTTACCTTTTTGAATAATTTAGCCATAGGCCTACATTCTATTTTGACAACAAGTACATAATTTTGCATATCTCGCTAATTTCACATTGTTTTTATTAAAGTTCGTCCCACAGGATCAACACAAACATTCAATAATTTAGAGCGTGTTAAATTATATACTAGATATAATTATTGTTATAGTTGTATGTGAGTACAAAATTCCTCTTCTAAATTTTTTTTTCTTCCTTAAATTTTTGTAGCTATCATTTTTGTCAGCACATTTTAGATATTCCTAAAGATGTTGGATGATATGCTTCAAATTTCTCACAGAAACTATAGAAAAAGAAAAACGGGCATTGTCAACATTAGATCTCAAGTTCAACAATCCCAAAATTTGATTATTAAATCTCATTTTGCTCCTTCCTTCAATTATAAAAAGTTTTTTTTTTTTTAACACTCACACTTCTTTCTCATTCACACACACACACATACACACAGTCTATTCGGCAACTTAGGCCATTTAAGACTTTCAACGATACTCGTCCCTCGATGTTTAATATATCTATTGGAGGTCCAGGCATTCTTATTTAACCCATTTGGTATCCAAATGGCTTAAATAAAATCTTCGGACTGCCTGGGGGTCCTAACCCGCGACTTTTGATATACGAGGTTAGCATGCTAACCCCTATACCAAGACTGAGGGCAATTATAAAAAGTTAAAACTTTCAAGTTTATTTAGATGGAAAATTTTATCAGCTTACAAACAGAAACAGTGCCTAAAATTCTAAAAAAATTCAATAGAGAAAATAAGTCGGAAAAACATCATCCGCCATTTTCTCCACTATCATAATGGCGGCCATTGAAAATAAAAATGAAAAATGGCCTCCATTTTTAAAAGGTATATAATATGAATCAAATTAATTAATCTTTGTTTGAATGTCCAAAAATTATGAAATCGCAAATTAAATTATTAATTTGTTTTGGAATGAAAGGGGATAAAAATCCTTCTAGCCAGTACTATAGTATTTTACAAATTTAATAAAATCCCAAAAGAAAAGTTAAAGGTTGAATTAAAAAAAAACGTTGAGTTGTTTCTATTAATTACACTAATGATAATAAAGTGTTGTTTTGCTAAGTGATAATAATACCAAACATGCAGCAGGTATTAATAATTTTAACATGTTCATTTTTCTTTTCTTTCTCCCAAGAAAAAGAAACTTTTTTATATAGGCATAAAAACAATTGAAGTTTTTTTATGAATAAAAATTAGGTTGCATATATAAGTAGGAAATTTCCATCTTCGGACAAAAAATAAATCTCATGCATCTTGTTCTTATTTCTTAAATGGATTAGATTTCATTCGATTCTGAAATGGATTTTCGCTAAACGGAAATAGAGACCCGAAATCAAATGGAAAATTTCAAATACAATCCTTCCATATTCATGTCTCCGGTCTCCATGACTTCAAATCACTAAATTATTATTATTGAATGCCCCGAGGCAGTCACTCGCCTTCTTCAAAGGGTTTATTATATACAGTATATATTTTTTTATTCAATTTCAAATAAGAAATATTTATTTTTGTTATTTATTTTTGACAGTGAAATCTTTGAAGATAATGAATATTGCCTTATTTTCCCTATTGAATTTTCCCTTTGGCGTTACTACCGCAAATCCCGCGACGCAAAGGGAATGTAAACCAAAAACTAGAGCATCTAAATGTGCCCCTTTTTATATTGGTGATTTTTTGGCCAAAGGGCGTATCACACAAACAGTTCAAGAGACGCACATAACTAATCTAAACTTACTTTAGACAGAGACGTCATTTGGGAGAAGGGGCAGGGAGACTTTGTCCCCCCCCCCCCCTCTAAGGGCCGGTTGCTTCATCCTGGGTGAGCTTGTTAGCCCCGACTTTTTTTGTAGTGCAGAAACCCACTTCAGTTTTATTTTTATAGTAAAATATACGATATTTCATCATTTTATTGCTAAAAGAAGTATTCTAGAAGTACATGTATTTGTTATTTTACCTTATATTCTACTTATTTTATCAATAAAATGATGAAATGTTGTATATTTTATAAAATATGTTATAGGCTAGGGCCCGCTTGCATCAGATCTCGTCGCCATATTTAGCCCTGAGTTAACCTCACTTTTGAGTAATTTCATATAGATATATGGGGAATTGGAGCCAAGGTCCGGGCTAAAGTTAGCCCAGGCTCAAAGGTGGGGCTAAGACTTAGCCCTGGGTTGACACGTACGAACATGTATTATGAACCTAACTTCACCAATATAAATATAAAAAATAATATAAATGCAATCTGGAATCTACAGTTTTTTGTTATTATTCATTTTATTTCAATCAGGATTATACTCGTATATCCAGGATATATTGCAAGTTGTTGAATATTCTCCTAACTTCATCTAAGGCATTGCACATGTCTTGTTAATAAAACTATTTGTTTTCAAATTGAATGCAAATTGATATTAAATATTTATATGAATGTTTTCAGTTGATATTACTTCTTGTTAGGTGAAAATAAAAGGTATATTTCTTTTTAAATTATCTTTATTTGAGCCACACAGCTGGCAATTTGTCAAAATAGTTGTGAAGATTGGAACAATTGACTAATTGTTATGTGAAAACTAATAAATATTGTTTATTTTTACTTTCTCTTAACCTATATATGAATATATAAGAGAGAAAGTATTGGATTCATGTCAAAAATTCGATGTCGAGATTTTGATGGATCTTCACGTTTTGAGGTCCCCTGAATCCAAAAAAGTGGTTTTCGCGACATGGTCTGTCTGTCTGTGTGTCTGTGTGTCTGTCTGTGAACAAAATATCTCAATAACGAAAAGAGCTAGAAGGTTGAAATTTTATATTTAAGTTAAACACCCCCGGGACCGGAAAAATAAGCTTTTAGTCAAAATCGGCCAAAGAGTACTAGTACTTTACTGATGTACTTTTTCAGTTTTTTTCGATTTTCTCAAAATTTGCTCCAACGATTTTTTTTTAAATTCAAAAATCAATTATTTTTTAGATGCTCTTTAAAACGTATATTCTCATTTTGCGATTGAAATCTTCTGAAGACCACTTTACTCTTGTACTTCATAGAAAAGATAGGAGAAATGGTTCCCATGGTAACAAAATATAAATATTTTCCCATACTTATAAATTTTACATAGTGAATACAATTGTTCCGTACTGTCGGGAACTAAATATATGTTGACACGAAAAATCTGGTGTGACAACCACAGAACACAACTTTCGATTACCGAAGGTAAGAGAAAGTTGTGTGCTGTGCGCCAGTCACACCAGATTTTTTTGAAAATTTTCAAATTTTAGCAAAAAAAATTAAATTCTTATATTTAAATGTATATTAATAATATTTATTTAAATTATGGGTGATAATATTAATTTTTATTTTTAATAATTTTTATAAGATGCCTTAATGGAGTTGCAAACTTCACAAACAGAACATGATTTGTTCCCCCGGAAGAGGGTTTCTGCATTACAAAAAAAGCCATTTAGCCCGGGGCTAACAAACTCACCCAGGATGAAGCAACCGGCCCTTAGAGTTCAGATCTTTTTTAAATTTTTACTTTCTCTTACCTCTATATATGTAGAAATTTTACATCTTGAAATTCGAATGTACCGTACTGTCGGAAACTAAATATATGTTAATTAAATATAAGTCGACACAAAAAAAACTAGTGTGACAAGCACAGGCGGAAACGTTTTCTTTGTGATGAACTGTCCGAAACCGAATATTCGGTCGGTTCCTAGTTGAAATGACGCTACTGTTTTAAAAGTTTTTCTTTTTCATTATGTTTGTTAATACTCTCCAGCCGAATGGTGGAAATACCGTGGACAATAAAATAAAGAATTTGTTACTTATTTTCTAAAAGAAATTTTACAATTTTGTATTGTTTTAATCAAATTTTTTTGAATTTCGCACCTTGGTCACTTTTCTTTCCACATTCATCTTCTGTTCTTGACTCAACTGAACTTAATATATATCTTAAAAATTAAAAAGGCAGTAATTTAAATATTTTTAATGAATTTTATTGAAATAATCCCCATCTTTTATAATCGATTTTTTTCTGATTAGTAGGTGTTCCATTGTTTCTAAAAGTTGATAAACCTAATGACGATATATTGTTGAGCATCAGAAGATTTTACAGAAATCTAGTGTTATTGAATTTTATATTCCATTAGGGAATTTAAAGAATAGTTTTACATTTATCCTAAATAAAATTTTGAAATCGAATTGTTATAAATTGAATTCATATAGTAGCTGCATAAGCAATTTGTGTGAATAAAATTCAAGTAAAAAAACCTTATAAAATTTAGGAGGAATGCATGTTCCCTTGACTGAATAGATGCTATGAGAATTATTTTGTTCTAATTCCTCACATTCCTTAAAAACAAAATACCCCAGATAAATTTAGATAAGGCTAAAAAAAAAGTTAATCTTTTAATCATTCATTCACCCTCCCCCTTAAAGCGCAGCACAAAAATTAAAAGCATGTTTTTTTTTTGACAAATTCTTCAGGAAAGAGTTGGAGATCAGATAAGGTATAAAAGTGCACAATATGTCAGAGTGATAATTGATGTTGGCATGAGAGAACGATATTAACATAAAGAAAACAATAAATACGCCACATGTGCATCATAAATTATAAATAACACATCCAACGCTAAATAAATTATTCCAAGCGACTTTTATCTCTCTCTTTTATCTCAACTGATCAATGAATCTCTATTAAATAGATTAATTCATTTCCTCTTAAAGAGTTTACAATGATATTTTTAAATATATTCCTTAGAAGATATGCGTAGGATGGCAGCCAGGAAACGCATATCTTCTAATATTCATATCTACGTATATCTATTCATATCTACGCATATCTTCTAATAGTTCAGCCATCATCTCAATATATATTCCTTAGTCAGGGGAGAGGGGGAGGATAATGTGTTGGAAATCTTCCCCATAGAATCTATTTTGCTTTATTAGACAAATATTATTAACAAAGAAATATTTCGAAAAACTACACATTTTATTTGCGCCTCATTTCTACTAGGTTAAACACAAAAAAATCTATTATATTTATATATTTCTTATGTAGGAAAGACTGATGATGGGAAAATAGAAGTTTTCCTGAAATGTCTGTCGAAAATCGGAGGCTTCATTTTTTTGGCTCCCCTCCTTCTCTTTCATTTGCATAAACCAACAATGAAGTCCATTGGTTTATCAAAAAGTTTGTAGAATAGGAGAGAGGATAATTGAGCCTCTGTTTAATAATTAAGCACTCTCTATTTGGAACGTTTCGGCTGGGATCACACCTTTGGAACCTTTGGAAAAGAAAGCCTTCTTTTCTTATCTACTTCCCTACTTGCTCTTTTCCAATAACTTTTTCATAATTAAATAGTGGAACGTGGCTGTACCTGATATGTTGAAGAGGATGCAGCGATGCAGCAAATAATTGAGCATTCTTTATTAGGTACGTTTCGGCTGAGATCAATCCCGCCATCTTCAGCCTTCAAAGAGCATATTCAAATTTTTATATATAATAAAATAGAGCTGTCGTTGTTATTAATACAAATTATTTGTATCCTTTGTAATTTTTCTTAAAATACCCCCAAGTGATACCACGAAGTTCAAGCTTATATCAATCAGTGATGTTATCATTTGGGGGTATTTTAAGAAAAATTCACTTCACAAAGAATGAAAATAATTTGTATTAATAACAATTCTATTTTTTGTATAAAAAAAAATTTGAATATGCTCTTTGAATGCTGAGGATGGCGGGATTGATCCCAGCCGAAACGTACCTAATAAAGAGTGCTTAATTATTAAATAGCGGCTCAATTATTTACTGCATCCTCTTCAACGCATCAGCTACAGCCACGTTCGCCTATATCATTATCAAAAACTTATTGGAAAAGAGCATGTACGGAAGTAGAAAAGAAAAGAAGGGCATTCTTTTCCAAAGGCTTTTGGATGTCAAATAACGAAAGAAGACGTTTCGGACAAAATTTATTCGTCCATCAGTCCTTACAGTGTGCCTAAATTAGATTATAAGCCAACAAGGACTGAACTAAATTTTGTCCGAAACGTCTCCTTTTGGCATTTGACATTCAAAGACTTTCTTTTCTTTGCTGCTCCAGTACTTGCCCTTTTCCAACTCATTAAAAAGTTATAAGTTAGATTACCTCGGTTGTATTCCATATTGAGGGATGTTCTTTCTCAGAAATGGACAATGTTATGCTTGAAGGAACCAATGACAATGACTTTTTCTTGTTTTATACAAAAAAAAGTGCACAAAGTAATAATGTTGTGATTTAAATAAAGTGGTAGATGCGCTTGGTTCCTTCATGCATAACATCGTTCAAATAGTGTCGATATGGGCACATTCTTTGAAATGGCTATAATTTTAAAAGGCAAAGATCCAATTACAACCCAGCGCCTTTTTCTTCACTAAATTTTATAATAATTAATTTTTTTTGACGACTCCTGGGACTAGAAAATATGTTGTCACTTGTATAAATGAAAAAAAAAAAAATTTTTTGTATTTTAAAGCTTGAAGATCGATGTCAAATATTGCATTCTAACTTTTTGTTTTTATTGAGGCAAATATAAAACTTTTTTTTTTTGCCGATATAGGTAGGCTAATTTGGTGCCAAAAAGGTTTTCCTTTTTATTAGATGTAACACGAGTAAAAATTTATAAATCAAAGAAACTTGATAATAGTGATTATATCTTAGCTTGTAACTAAATTTATTGCTCCCCTTTTGGCCTATCAATTATCCGCTCAGCAATCTTGTTTCTGTAAACTTCTATTCAGAGATAAATCTATCTGTTCTTTGGCTGTTCTATATAGTCATTTTACGGCTGGTTTAACATATTTTAAAGATGTATTGTGTCTTGATGAATGTTTGTTTCTTTTTTTTTTCTATTGTTGGCGTGGTTTTAATGAAAATCCTAATCTTTTTAAGAATATATATCGAGAAAAATAAATTTTAAAAAGGAATTTTAAAAAATATACTTAGGCCTATAATAATTATTTATTAAACATATAACTTAGTTATTATTTATTAACTCTTGTATCGTAAAAAGATTGCTTCTGCCGGGGATGCCACGAATCAATAAATTTGTACTTATTGCAGTTGCAAGTCGATTGATCCAAAGTTCGATCCCAATTTTCTCAGCTAATATTAATATTTTTTTTTTTTTTAATTTTTCATATACAGTATATATAATTTTATTAACACAATTATTTAATCATTCGTCATTTTCCATTATTTTTTTAAGAGTGGTTCTACTTAAACACTCTTTTGAATGCTGATTTTTTTTTGATAAACAAACTCCTTTTTATGACTCCCAAACGTCTCAAAGAATAAATAAATTGCGCTTTCCATATGATAATCTCAATTTGATCAACTTTTACAGAACGTATCTTTTTATTTAGGCCAAAATGATTAATTGTTATACTGTATAAACGTTTGAAACTTAAATAAAAACCTTTATTTAAGTTTGATCAAACAAATACAAGATCCATCCCCAATAGCTCACAGGCATGGTTAAAAATAATGGTTTTCATATTACTCAGTTCGAGATTTGTTCTTGTATTTATATAATCATTAAAAAAATAAATAAAATTCAGACTTATTTTGAATAAGTTAAAAAATTTTAGTTTAATATTATCTAACAAATATCTAAAATTTACTATTGCACGCCTTTCTATTAGATTTACTATATATCAGGAATGACCAAAATGACGTTCGTTAAGCGATTATGGTTAATTAAAGTATTGAAATATAACTAATCGTAACTTTAACTCAAACACCAATTTTTGGGAAAATATTTTCACAAAAAAAAGCTCTAACGATTTTAAAGGAAACAAGTTTTTCAAAAAAAAAAAATGCCTATCGCTTCAAAAATTTATATTATATAAAAGAGTTAACCAGAGGCAAGAACTCGATAACTCTGCTAAGGCCCAGGGGCAAAAATAGTTTGTTTCTTTTTTATTTCATTTAAGGTCATTTTCGGCATCGGAGGCCATTTAGACCCCTCCTCTATTTATTACAATTGGATTGGTAGCTAATCCAATTGAAATAAAGTGTCGCATGAGACGGGATGCGAACCCGAGACCCTTGGTATAAAAAGTCATCGCACGCTAACCACTACACCAAGACCCGAGGGCCCACCGCAAAAAAGTTAATTAAATATAATAAAATGTAGATATTTCATTGTTAGAAAATCATTTTCTTTCAATACGCCTGTTGATAGATAAACATTTAAACGGGTTTTAATGTCGGTTGCCTATGTGTCAGGCGCACTTAAATGTTTTTTCTTGCTTCAAAAAATCAAACTTTTTGGATAATGAAATGATTTTAAAATGCTATCGATGAAGAGATTTAATAATTTAAGTGAAATTTCTTATTATTTATATTAACTAAATATTATATGCGGTTATCTTATATTGATTTTAATCTGAGCCTTTGTGAATGAAAATATCCTTAAATACTCCTGTTTCTACGGCCGTTTTTTTAAATTGAACAAACCTCATTTTACAATAATCTATAATTAAACAATCTTTTCAAAATAGCATATTTTTAAAATAAATATTTTTCTTTAAAATATTATTCGCCATTATCTTCGGCTGTCATCGAAAAGTACGAAACCATCCATCCTCGGTTTTGTCAACATTATCACTCGATTGATTATTTTTAGACCACCACAAACATCACCCTCTCCTCTTTGGTCCTATATTTTTATCTTTTGGGCTGTAGGCCAAAATTTAGCGACGTCATTACTAAAACGTCATCATTTCATGTGACATCGTCTCTATGAATCATTGAGAAAAAAAAACTTAAACAAGTTTCGCTCTCGTTCTAAAAATTAGGAATACAAAAATTGGGAGTTTGATTCATTTCTATTTTTATAATTAAAGTGATTAGAGATTCATAAAAAATCTTTCGGGTAGTCTAACATAAATTATACTTTCTTTAAGAAAGTATTTAATTCTAAAATTTGTCAGAAGGGGGTGTACCTAAGCAAATATTTTAATCTAAATATTGAATTATTCATTAAATAAATATAGTAGCCTAAATCATCAATCGTCTTTCATCTTCATATCTTTATAGAATTAATCTTGAATGACGATGAAATCTGTTTTGAGACTATGATTCGAGGTTCTTTCCCCCATCAATTTTGACTAACAGTAAGAGAAGAAAAAGTGGACAACCGTAAAAGATTACGCTTCAAATTCATCTCGTTTTATTTAGAATAGGGCTTTGCAAAGATACTAAAAATTCTTTCTTTTTATTTTCCTTTGGCATCAAAGCCTCAAATCTATTTGCTATCCATTTTTTTTTTTATGAAGCCATATGATTGATTCTACCCCAAGGGAATTTTGTTTTGTTGATATAAGTTAGTAAAATAAATGAATAAAATCACATTAAAGATTTCTTTTGATTTACTGTAGAGGAAACTACTACTCCCGCTATTTTACAAATTTTTTTTACAACATATTTCAAAATTTTATTTATTTCAACCTGCTGAACATCGATCAAGTGATATTTATCGTTTTAATTATTATTTTAGTGCAAATTGTGGATATGAATATATAGTAAAGGATATTTAGAGTCATAGGCAGCCAAGAAATAATACTCTGATTGCTTTAACAATTCGCCGAAAACGTTTCGGTGCATTTATTATGTTTCTTCTTCAATCCTTGAATCGGTGTATATGTTGGTCCAAAAATATTATATAATAATAATAATAATTTAATGAGGGCCTAGAAATGAGAGATGCAGCCAAGGCTATTTCTTTATACGTTTAATTCACACAGCTGACGTTTCGGTTCCGTGTTTGAACCATCATCAGAGCTGGCGAAATTCATTATGAAAGTGTCATAGTGGATAATAATTTAATGAGGATTTTATACATTGTTGAACAACTCTTATATATAATATATATCTTTTTTTTAAACATATTATCTACAGCCACGATCTACTATTGACATATTTATTTATTTTGCATATTTCTACATTTTTTAATTGTATATATAACTACAAAATTAGATTACAATACGAAGTGATAAAATTGTAAAAAAATGTTTAATTAATTTTTCAAACACAAAGGTTTTTAGATGGGTAAACGTTAATTTTAATTTAGTAAAGCTACTTTTAAACGAAAATTTATCTATGTAATTTGATGAATAGGTCAAGAAAACGCTTAATTGTTTCACAGGGAAAAAAGCATTTGATTAAACTTTTTTCATTTTTAATTCTTAATTAGGTTTACTTTGTCATTTTTCTTTTGCCTTCATCCTTCTTTTATGTGATTTTAAATCGTCTCCAGTCTTCGTTTATTTTCTCTTTCTATTTCATTTTCTCATTCTCATATTTTCACTCTCAAATTAAAAATAGCCGAGTCTTTTGCTCTTTGTCTCGTGTCTGTCGTCTAATGATGCTAAGATGAGACGTTTCTACTAAGAAAAAGATGATGACAGGGTGTCTCGCCAACAAAGTCTAAAAAAAATAAACCAGGAGATGTATTTTAAATCAATTTGAAAAATATTCTATCAGGATTGGACTTTGGAAATTTCGTATAACGCACAAGTGTTGCAATATAAATTATTTTAATCATATTTTTTACAAGTATCAATATTTCGTCTAAAATATGCATCCCTGCCAACAAGAACTCTACCACTGTGCTCTGGTCCAGGGACTAGTGCCTGACTTATTATTATTATTATTATTTTTTTTTTTTTTCTTTTTAAATAACTCACACTTTTTTCCCATTCACACTCACATTCACACACACATACACACAGTCTTTTCGGGCAACTTAGGCCATATAAGACTTCATACGATAACCGTTATTAATTATATATACATATATGGGTGCAAAAATCAACATAACAGGCATTCTTATTTAAGGGGGTTCAGGAGCGATGTCTAAACGTACTTTAAAAAAAAAACTAAACTATTATAAGGAATTTTTCAATGCGGTTTTTTTTAAATGAATTAAATTCATAAGAGATTATTGGGACATCGAGCTATAATTTTTTTAATGACTTATTAAAAAATTATCGTAATTAATTTTTTTGTTATCAAGAAAATACAAAAAAAAACAATCAGTCCCAATAATCTTTAATTTTTTTTTTAAATTTAAAAATGAATTTATTGTTATTATTAATCACAT
Organism: Euborellia annulipes; assembly: GCA_023213315.1. NCBI lineage: Eukaryota > Metazoa > Arthropoda > Insecta > Dermaptera > Anisolabididae > Euborellia > Euborellia annulipes. The sequence continues at coordinate 118,502 of JAKCPI010012316.1, read as the reverse complement.
ATTAATTAAGAAATTTTTAAAATAAGCTTAGATGATTTATTTAAAAACCAACTGTCAAATTAGTTCAGAATTCTTGCAATAGATGGCAGGCAAGTCTATCAGACGATATACTATTAGCTGGCCTATATTTATATATATTTACAAAATTTTCAACCAAATGCATTAAATATTATTAGCTACCATTCTGACATCTCTTGGCAAATTTTTGAATTACTTGATTTTTTGGGCATACTTTCATGGGCGTACCCAGGATCAAATCTAGGGGGGGGGGGGGCATAGTCAGATCATGGTCGTCCAGGGGGGGCAGATCATGGTCGTCCAAATTGTGACATAGCTATTTTTTATATAGAGAGGTAAAGCGTTCGAATTAAAGGCATAAAAACCCTCGAGTCCTAACAAAAAGAATCATTCCCCGTCGCCATCCACCAATTTTGTTTCGTTTCATCACTTTATAAACATTTAATTTTTTTTTTTTGTTGCTTCTGGGGGGGGGGGGGCAGCTGCCCCTCGCTGGGTACGCCCATGCATACTTTTATGACACACTACGCCATCTTATCGGGACAAACATGCTTAACTACTTCGCTCCCGTAGCCCCTTAAGCCCTTCTGACTTATTTAACCTATTTAATATTATTTAACAAGCTTGGCAAGAATTGAATACATATTTTGTTGATAATATCCTCTCCCCCAATGAATAGTGAATTTTAATTTTTACTTTCTCTTACCCTATATATGAAATATATAGAGAGAGAAAGTATTTTAAATTATTTCGGTTTCTAAGGTCAGCTGATAAATTTATTAAATTTTATTTTTAATACTTACAATAAATCGCTTCGGGCGTTCAACTATCTTGTTTGTCGTAGGCCACCTATCCTGATTTTAAAATTGTTTATTTAAAATAAAAAATTGTGACATTTTTTTAATATAATTTCTAATAAATATTCCTTTTGTTCATCCGATCTCTGTTATTAATTTTTGCGAAATCAAAACGGACCACTTATTGTTTATTTATACGAAAACATTTCTAGTCAACGAACTGACATTTAGATTTTGACAGTCTGCCAATTTAGAAGATATATAAATGTTTTTTTAGAGATAAAAAAAAGGAATCAAAGAAATATTCAAATGGATTTTTAAAAGCGAATGAATGCCTTCTCTTTTATCAAATTTAATACCTTTTTTTAATTATATTAATAAGATTTAATAATTTTATCAGGGAAATTTAGAACGATATTATACATTTAATCAGTAAATTCCAATGTTATTATTTATTAGTTAATCATATCATTAAGTAGGGTTTGAGTTATCCAACATCTATGATTTAAATATTTTTTGTCATGTTTTGTCATTTGTTTGCTAGAATAAATTTAAAGACCGTGTAGTAATATTTTATTACAGAAATTTATTTTAAATTTTATTTTGGAAGAATTCCATAGTGTTGCTATTGCACTCGCGAGAATGTAAACAAGCTAAAGAATTTTAATTATTTTTTCGCACTTTAGGTTCTCCAAAATTTTGAAATTCATAACATAGTATAGAAAATCTTTACTCCTTAAAATTATTTCGGAGAAGTGCAAAATTTTATTAATTTTAATTAAACTTATAATCGAAGCAAAGTTTGCACATAGCTACAAAATCTAATTTTTTTTTTTTTTTGATAATTTGAAAAAGAAAAAGCTCTAATTTGTTCTGATATCGTTTATTTTAAGTATTTAGGTTGAGGTAGTAAAGAATTTATTTTTGGCTTTTTTAAATAAAAACCAGGTAGAGAAATATGAATATATTGCTATTGATAATAGCCAATAATAAATAAAAAGCATCTATTTTGTTAACTCTTTATTTACAAACGTTTCGGCTATGATCAACAAAGCCATCATCAGGCCTTCAAGCTAGATATTAATACATACATTCATTAAAAATCGTTTTGCTAATAAATGCTCATAAAAATACAATTATATACCGAAACGTTCCTAAATAAAGAGTGTTAACAAAATAGATGCTTTTTATTTATTATTGGCAGCATCCTCTTCATGTCAATAATCTAATTTATATAACAGCTTCACTTCGTTATATACTTAAAAATGTTTAATTTATATAAAGCTTAATTCCATTTTCTTTCAATGCAACATAGAAAAAACCCTCTTACATATTAATCCTAATTCTTGTTTTAAAAAAATAGTAAAAAGTATTTTGCGTCTAATAGATTCATCAGCTGCTAATAATTAGTGTAAAAGCCCTGAGCGATGTCATGGAATTCGCTTGGAAAACAGCCAGATCGAAATTTCCCTGAATTTCTATTGCAAATATCACCAGTCAGTTAATAACATTTCAAATAAAATGAAATTTATTTCAATTCATGATAATTTTTTCATCTCAAAATTTGCGTCCGCTTTGACCGTGCCGCCTGTATATCTCTCGTAATCTAGGACAATTACTCACCTCTTGACGATTCGTTAATGCTCCAATTTATCATCATTTCTTTGATAATTCATAAAGGAGTCTTTAATCAGGAGAATTTTAATTTTACATAAAACATTAAACCTGATAATTCAGTCTCCCCTCCTTTGAGAATTATTCTTGTTATAAATTATGGTTGTGTTTCTACCTATAATATTGAATTAATATCATGCTCCAGCGAGTTTAATTTAACTGGAAGCAACATGTTTCCATTAACATATGTATATCATAAAAGACATTAATTTACTTCACATGAGAAGAATTCACTTTCATATTTTAACAGTTTAATTTATTCAAAGGACGTTTAAAATATGATATTATACTCTACCTATATATATAAAAATGAAATGGGAAAAACGTATGAATGTAGGTATATGTTCTTTAGAAATCCACAGTTTTCTCTGAATCTATTTGAAATTAAGTACACATATAGTACATGGACCAGGGAGTAACGTAGTAATAATTTAGGCTAAATTTTTAGGAGAGCCGATTAAAAAAGTTCAAAACAATCGATTTTTTTTTTAACTGATTCCGATTCTTTAGTTCTATATCTTATATAAATAAAATATTCGATTCGTCAGAATCGATGTATTTTATATAAAAAAATTGAAAAATCAAGACTTTAACCTATTTTTCTCAAAACTAGGTTTTTATAACCAAAATTTTAAAAATTAATATCTTCCAAACAAAAAAATGATACAAAAATTCTAAAAATACCGGCTTGCTCAGCAGGAGAACAAACTTTCGATTGCCGAAGTTAAGAGAAAGTTGTGTGTTGTGCGATTAGTCACACCAGATTTTTTTTTATTTCTAATTAAATTTAAAGGGCAAACATTTGTGACAAACAAGTAGATAGAATAGTTCAAATACTCTTCACAGACAAATTGCAAAAAACTCTTATGGGATGTTTTTTTTAATACTTGTTTCATTATCGTTTTTATTTATCTAACTAACCCCCGACACATAGGCATACACACATACACACATTCACAAAATTAATCAGTAACAGGGTGTTAATTGACTAAGATAAGATATTGATTGAAATATAATTTATTAGATCCTAGACTATAATAATATTAATTGATTAATTTAATACAGGGCTAGCCAAACTTTGAACGCAAGAGTACAATGAAGCATTGTAGGCGCAAGGATATAAACCCATAATGACATGATAGAATTTTTTAAATTTTACTTTCAGATTTGAATTCCAAATAATCTAAATAAAAAATGGTTATGAAGATTTAACATTTAGCAAGGCAGGTTTATTTAAATTTGATATCACAAGCCAGGACCGACGAGGCGAAAGAAATTCGTCCTCGTTTGGTTTCATAACAGATATAATATTTTTATGATATGTCCAAATTAGGTGGTGTATGTTGGATAGAATGGTGTAACCAAATAAATGGTTATTTAATTCTTTTCATTTCATTCCATCGAGAGCTCATATAGCTAGAGAGATTATTTTTTTGATCGTTTTTTTTTTTAAAGAAATTATTCAAAATTTCGATTTTGAAAAAGTCACGTCTTCTATATAGAATAAAAAGATTGCTGTTGTTTTAACTTTTTAGAAATAAAAAAATGAATTGGTCCTATTGTTAATTATTTTAAAACAATAAGATTGATATCTTTCAATAAAACATTTGATATCTTTTACGGGTATTAGAAATATAGAGCACTCTGTTGGGCTTTAGATCATATTTCTCGAGCTTTTGAAAGGGTAATTGTAATTCCAGAAGAGTAGCTAAGAGGTTATAAAAGAACATAGACGAATGGAGGTCTTTTCTGGTACATATAAAAAAAAAACCATTATTACTTTTCTTATATATAAGCCTATATATTATAATAGAATAAAAAATACCGAGTTAAAAAAAAAAAAAAAACGCCAAACATTTTAGAAGAGATATTTTTCATTGAGTAATTCAAGCCACATTTAGAAATTTTAACTTCCCTACATACAAACCCCCAAAAACTCGCACCTGGACCTGTGCTAGAAAGTAATTAGAATTTCACGGGAAAATTAATTTTTTTTTTCTTCAACTCACCATTGTCGCAATATTGGTTACAGTTTTTTTCATTGTGCGACAACTTTTTTTATTAATAATAATACATTCCCGTCCTGGTCCATTTTTACAAACTTATTCAATGAAATATCTCTTCTCATTGATACCTATAAATAAATGATTTGATTTTTTTTTCTTAATAAACTTGTTAATAAAAATCTGGCGTGACTGACCGCACAGCACACAACTTTCTCTTACCTTTTAAAGTTGGCTTCTGTGCTTGCCACACCAGATTTTTTGTGTCAACATATGCAGTATTTAGTTTCCGCCGATATATTAGAATTCAAGATGGAAAATATTTATACAAGAGTAAAGTATGCTTCTAAAGATTTCAATGGCAAAATGAGAATATACATTTTAAAAAGCATCTAAAAAATAATTGATTTATGAATTTAAAAAAAAATCGTTGATGCGAATTTTGAGAAAATCCCAAAAAAATCTGAAAAAGTGCATCAGTAAAGTACTAGTACTCTTTGGCCAATTTTGTTCAAAAGCTTCATCTTACGTCCTAGAGGGGTACCTGACTTAAATTTAAAATCTCAACCTCTTAGCTCTTTTCGTTCTTGAGATATTTTGTTCAAGGACAGACCATTTTGCGGGATCCACTTTTTTTAACTCAAGGGACCTCAAAACGTGTATATTCATAAAAATATCGACATCGAATTTTTGACACGAATCGAATACTTTTTCTCTCTATATATATAGTTAAGAGAAAGTAAAGACTAGTTCTCAAAAGGTGATAAAATACTGCTACACATTAAAAATAGTGGTCAATTTATTTGATTAGTTTTTTGTAAATTACAATATAACAATAAATGATTAAAGATTAGAAATAGTTTCTAATAAATTCGTTTGTGAGCCTTGAAACGAGAGAAGAAAGAGCAAGTCAAGCAAAGAGCACTCAATTTCGACGAGAGGTGTTTATTTGTCTGGCTGCCTTTATTATCCCAAAGTGATTTTAACGAATCAAATGACGAATTCTTAAATTTGCTCTCCTCTGTTTATCTCGCCTCTCTTTTGTATAATAGCTCGTTGTGTTTATTTTCGCGAGAAACATTTTCGACACTTGAGGGGCGAATCTATTTATTTTTAATTTGATTTTTTTTTTCGAATTTTTCTTTTAAACACTATTACATGAAGAATATAAGATTTTGTTTGAAATAGGCAAATTTAATTTGTCATAAATTAACTAAATTAAGAGTAAAAATAAATATCGATTTGAAATTAGTAAATGAATTCTCTCTACTAAATTTATTAGTTTAAAATTTCTAAATCATTTTCAATTAGAAATCCTATCTCCACTCAGGAATAGATTTGGAATTTCGCAATTATTTTAACATATGCAAAATTTGTGAAATTGTAAGCTGACCCGCTGAAAAGGGATAGGATTTCTAATTGAAAATGAATATACTGTGCAAATCTCTGGAATACTAAACTAATATTAGAAATTTAAAACAACTATAGAAGGGATTCCCAAAGTGTAAGACGGGACCCGGCACTGGGTGGTAGAAAAATTTTGCCGGGCTGTGAAAAAAAATTAAAAAAAAATTTTGTTACTTTCTCTTACCTCTATATATGTTTTATTTTTTTAAACACACACTTTTTTCTCATCCACACTCACACTCACACACATATACACACAGTCTTTTCGGCAACTTAGGCCATTTAAGACTTTGACGATAACCGTTATTATTTATATCTATTGGGGGTCCAGGCATTTCTATTTAAGCCATTTGGTATCCAAATCAATTTGAAGTTAGTAAATTAATTCTCTCTACTAAATTTAGTTTTAAGATTTCTAAATCATTTTCAATTAGAAATTCTATCTCCACTCAGGAATAGATTTGGAACCCACGACGTTCGGTACCGGTAGAAGGTAGGCACGCTACCAACTAGACCAAGCCCGTAGGCCCTATATTTGTTAATATATATAGAGAGAAAGTATTGGATTCATGTCAAAAATTCGATGTCGAGATTTTGACGGATATACACGTTTTGAGGTCCCCTGAATCCAAAAAAGTGGTTTTCGCGACATGGTCTGTCTGTGTGGCTGTGGACAAAATATCTCAAGAACGAAAAGAGATAGGAAGTAGAAATTTTATATTTAAGTTAGGCACCCCCATGGGACGTGACACGAAACTTTTGAACAAAATCGGCCGAAGAGTACTAGTACTTTACTGATGCACTTTTTCAGTTTTTTCGATTTTCTCAAAATTCGCTCTTGTGCGTTGTGCGACCAATCACACCAGATTTTTTTTACATTAGTTAGGCACTAGGAATAGTTACAAAGTGTGTATTTGTACTCTTTCATATAGCTTACCCCGATCGTGTTAGCCTACCCGCGAATTTCTTCATTCCGATCAAACTGAATTGGCCTCGAACAGTCAAGATCAAAGAAATTCCCTAATAGAGGGTGCCCACTTGATTGACTTAATTTCATCTTAAAATTTCAACCAGTTTATACAGAAAATCTATTTCATTTTTTCTTTTAATTAAAATTTTCTTTTTACACCATCAAATTTATTTATTTTTTCTTGCAATATTTGTTAACATTACGCGAAATGTGCCTCTTCTTTTTTTTTGTTCTGATTTTAAATAAACGTACAAGAGATTAAAAATAAACTAGAATGGAGTTTGTATATATTAATAAAAAAAAAAAAAAAAAAAACCGAAACGTCACGCGATCTTTTTGTTAACCCTGACCGATATTCTCAAAAGTGTTTTCGTTTCCAGCCTGTCCTTTGGATTTATTTGGTCAGATAAGAAAACAATTTTCTCACAATAAACAAAGCAGTTCAAAACTTAATTGGAATAGAAAAAAAAAAAACTGGAGAGACCTCTTAAACTACTGTATTAAGCACAAATTTAATGAGACGATAAATTTTCTTAACCCCCAGGAGTTAGGCATCCAAACTGGCACACGCACACCTCCTTTGTCTATTAGGGTTAAACAATAGATGCCTTTTTGAATTAAAATATCTGGTGTGACTAGTCGCACAGCACAGACCTTTCTCTTACAGAGAAAATTGTCTACTGTGCTTGTCACACCAGATTTTTTGGTGTCGAAAATATATTTAGTTTTTAAAAATGTGGATTTTATAGCTATGATTTTATACCTATTATATTTAGTTTCCCAGAACACCTTAGTTCCAAACTTGACTACTTGCATTTCATAAGTAAAATCTGAAATACATCAGTAAAGTGTACTTCAAACAATTTTCACAAAAAATTTTACTGATATCCTTTTTAAAGAGCATCTAAAAAATTGTTGATTTATATATATTTCTCTTATCTTACAAGAATAAAGTGTATGTCCTTCATAAAATTTCAAGGGAAAAATGAGAATATTCATTTTAAAGAGCATGTAAAACATAATTGATTTTTGGATTTTAATCAAAATTGTTGGAGCGAATTTTGAGAAAATAAAAAAAAAAACTGAAAAAGCATATTAGTAATATTAAAGTACTTTGCCGATTTTGTTCAAAAGATTATTTTGACTGTCCGGGAGGGTAACTAACTTAAATATAAAATTTCAATCCCGTAGCTCAATTCCTCCATGCTTAAAATCGTTACACACACACAGAGACAGATCAATTTGCGGGACCCACTCTTTTGAACTCTGGGAACCTCAAAACATGTATATCCATCAAAATTTCGACATCGAGTTTTTGACATGATCGCAATACTTTCTCTCTATATAGGATAAGAGAAAGTAAAAAGCAATAAAACCGTATTATATATAAAATTTAAATATTTTCTTATTTTCAAGTAATATCAAAATAAAATCTACCCCTTCTTTTGTGATCTCACTTTTGTTCTTAATTTCATTTACAAGTTAATTAAAGTTTAACAATTAACTTTCTTTAAATTTACTCCAAATCTCCTTCCAAGATAAATGACTGCATATTAACTCAGCAAAGATAATAAATTCCACAACGTTTGGAATAAATGATTTATTCTAATGTGAAATTATTTGAGAGGTTGAGAAAATAGCAGTGATTTATGATGCCGCAAACTAGAACGACTCTAGTGTTTAGACGACGTTAAAGAGACGTCTAAAACAACAACAAAAAAATTCTGTCAGTTCAGACGAATTATTTACCATAATAACTGATTTATTAGATAAATGATTGGAAATCGACAAGAAAATCCTTTCAACTAACTCGTGAATTTAATTTTAAATCAAATGCAAGATTAATATTAATAACACTAGTCGACAAGTTTTTTCACAAGATATCTGATTAGTGAACCTAGTGCATTTTTCACCCTGAATTCAGATATGTAGTTAGAATTTTCCATCACACATTTTAGAGATATAGAGCAAAATAGATTTTACAAAATGGGCTCTAAAACGCTTTTATTTAAAATGTTCAAATTATTTTTAACGCCGCACCCCGTCAAATTATCAGATAGTTAGAATACATATAAATTTTAAGTTTCATCCAATCGTATCATTAGAGTGCCAAACGGCTAAAGTTTAAAAAATCGAAATTTTCAAGATTTTTTGCTTTGGTCACCCCTAATACAATTTTAGATATCCCTGAATGCAAAACACATATATGTACGATATTCTATAGTTCTTTGACTTTCTAAAAATCATTCATTCATAAAAATCTGCTAATTATTAACGAAATTATGAACAAAAACGTGAGCAAAGAAAAAACACAAGTACACTCACTGGTCGAAAAAAATGGACTTCAATTGAATTAAAAGCGAACCCTATCCACGAGAAGCTAATGTATCCTCTCTGAGCATCGAGTCACGGGCACTAACTTTATTATATATTATTAAAAAAAATATTTTTTGAATCTCATATCTTTCTTTATACTTCTAAAAGAACAAGAGGTCCATTTTTTCGTCCAGTGAGTGTAATTGTGTTTTTTCTTTGCTCACGTTTTTATTAATAATTTCGTTAATAATGAACAGATTTTTACGAATGAATGCTTTTTAGAAAGCCAAAGAACTATAGAATATCGTACATATATGTTTTTTTCATTCAGGGATCTCTAAAATTGTATTAGGGGTGACCAAAGCAAAAAAAATCTTGAAAATTTCGATTTTTGAAACTTTAAGCCGTTTGCGGCACGTCTAAATGACCTCCGATTGGAATGAAACTTAAAATTTATATGTATTCTAACTATCTGCATAATTTGACGGGGTGCGGCGTTAAAAATAATTTGAACATTTTAAATAAAAGCCGTTTTAGAGCCCATTTTCGACTAAAATCTATTTTGCTCTATATCTCTAAAACTGTGCCTGATGGGGAAAAACTGAATTGATATTTGAATTCAGCATGAAAAATACTTCTAGAATTTCATATCTTCATTCTTGTGAAAGAAAAAAGTTCATTTTTGCGACTAGGTAATTAAATTAACTCACGATAAATTCAAAAAATGTTAATAAATGTCATCAGGCATTGGACGATGTATAAATAATGATATAAGATCAAAAACCACTTAAAGATAAGGACAGCTACTGCTAAATTGGCTGGTTGAAAGTTTTTGAATTCATTAATTGAAAATTATTATCTCACATAATGAACATAATTGATTAGCCAGTGTCGAATTTGTTGGGAGTAAATGATCTTAAAGACAAAATTAGAGTAATCCTGACCTCTTTAGGCTTTTTACCTTTGTAATCACTAAGAAAAAAATAAATAAATATGCCTGGATCTATATATCTCTAATATTATAATTAATAATAAATATCGTTTAAAATCTAAATCTGCCAAAAAAATTAAAAAAATAAACAAAAATTTTTAAATATTTGAAATTTTCTAGTCCAATCAGATATTAATATTTTATTTTCCTTGCTAGTCGATTTATGGTTATTGGATCCACTGTCCCTTGGTAGAACCTGGACCGCAGTGGAGGTCGCGAGTAGGCGCCTAGGTGTGGTCCCCTTCCACCAGGCCACCGATCTCGCTACCAACTATTGGCCTGGGGCGCTGGAGCAAATATACATCTCCCGATAGTTAAATTTTAATTTAATAGTTAAATAAAGGTATTTAATGTATGTCTAGTTTTTTACTATCCAATCTAGGCATCTTCTGATTCGAAAGAAATTTCCACCCCAATAAATAAATTGAAAAAAAAAATGGATAAAAAATCAATATTGTTAGGACAAATTTTGATAAAAAATAGACTGTCGACTAGTAGTAAAATAAATTTAACATTTAATTTTAGTTTTAAGAGCTGTAAATATAAAACAAAAATAAGACCACTAGAAAAAATCTTTATTGTTGTTTTATCATGTAGTTTGAAACATTAAAACCAAAAACGTTACCCTTCCAAACATAGAAAACATCTCCTTAAGCATACATTTTATTGCTTAACATAGCACAAAGATGATGTTCTCAATTTGGTGAGCATACGAGTACGTAAGAAAAAATTGGAAATGTGTCACTATTAAATGATTTCTATTAAATCAATCTTTTTTAATTGAGTTGGGGTTTTATTGAACCTATGGTCATAAAGAAGCGTCGCGACGCAGCATCTTTAATGTCTGGCGCCGGAGAGGATCGATGAGTCGCGACGTCAACACCCACAGAGCCATCTAGTGATTCTTAGGTGAACTAAAGCCTCGAGTGCCAGAAAAATATAATCCATTTTTACACATATATCTATTAAAGAATTTAGAAACGGCTGCTGTAAATGTTGAGAGAACATGAGAGGAGACCAAGGTGGTTTAGGTGTCTAAATGTCGACAACGGGTACTGCAGCGTCGGCGCAGCCCGCGCACCCGGGGGACGGGGTCTACGGGGTCAGGAGCGGAAGCCCTGAAATAGACGCAGTGGCGCTGCTCAGTCCAGTTGCCGTTGTCGCAGCAACATCCTAATCCTCTCATCTGGAGAATCCGCAGTCCGCGACGTGTACCTCTTTTATCCTGGCTTCATCATTCACTGACTTAAGTGACCGTTTGTGAATAGCTAAATATAGCCTCAACTTTTGGCAGTTTTTCAACTGTTTCCATAAAACAACGGTTGCATTTTTGTCGCTCGTGGAATTGCCGTGGCCATGGCTTCTGCCCGTGGAGGCGAGCCAGAGTCGGCGGCTATCACGACTACGACCACAACTACAACAACAGTACGAAGACGACGAACTGATGTAAGACAACGAGCAGGAACTCCGACCCCTGATTTGGGGGAGGGAGATGATTCTTTGTCCAGTGTCGAAGAGGCGACCGTTCGTGAGATAGTTAAAATAAAAGACGGTACTGAAATTCGTGAGGTAGTTAAAGTAAAAGATAGCTCAGAAGAGGTGCAGCGATTAAAAAACGCCGTTGCTAAGGAAGAGGAACGAAGGCTTAAAAATTCTGTCGAATCGCCAAAAAAAAGAGAGGCCAAAGGATCTAGATATCAAACCAAGAAGAGCGCCTCTTGCCGAAGAGGAGCCTAGTAACTTTCTTTGGCCTGAGGCATCTTCGAAAAATGGGGATACTATGAAAAAACAAACTAAATCCACAGGAACGGGAACTGTGGAGAGGCGTTCGAGAACCTCCACGGCTGAAAAAGAGGAAATTAAAAGACGAAGTGCCTCTGCTCATAGTGAGAAACCCGACACAACCGAAAGGAGATCGCGAACATCGACCGCTGAGAAGGAGGAAATAAAAAAGCGAAGTTCTTCCGCACATAGTGATAAACCAAAAACTCCGGAAACAGCCGCGATTACCGCTCCTGAACGAAGGTCACGCACTTCAACTGCTGAAAAGGAGGAAATCAAACGACGCAGCGCTAGCGCACATGATGAAAAACAAGTTGCCAGACAAAGAACATCCACAATAGAGAAGGAAGAAATTAAAAAAAGAAGTTCATCGACTCCTCGAACACCAGAAGAGAATAAAGTGATTGTATCAAATGCCAAAACCAAAACTGAAGAAATAATTCGTAAAATTGAAGATAAGCCTCTCACTGCGATTCCTCCAGAGCGAAAAAATAGAGGGTCTTCTGAGGAAATTAAAAGACGTAGCGCTGCACTTCAAGCAGCAATCACTGAAGATAAAGAAAAACAAGCAAGTGAACCTGAAGTTCCTAAAAAATCTCCACGTAAAGCTAGTATAGAAAAGAAACGTCTCTCGGGTACTGAAACAACACTAGTACCTGATGAAAAAGTTATCTCTAAAATAGAAAAAGAAAAAGAAAAGGAAATCGTCAAAACTCCAACGACTCAACCAGAAAAACGAATTCCTTGGCGAGTTATTATCCGAGAGACACGAAATCAATGGCGATTATTTGTAAAAATCCATCCCGTCGAAGTGGGAAGGATCAAAGCACAACGAAATCGCTGTATATCAGATCTCATCCTGGTCCTCATATTTTGCGGCCTCGGAGCTCTTGTCTTCCGATTCACCGAAGGAGCCTTCGAAAGTTTTTATAAATGTGGTGTAAAACGAGTCAAACGAGATTTCATAGATGCTCTCTGGTTGAAGAGTCATAGCTTACAAGAAGAGGATTGGAAATCCCTGGCTCGACGACGTCTCATGGAGTTTGAAGAGCAGCTTCATTCAGCCCATGAGGCGGGGGTACATTCGTACAGCGGACAAAAGGCCTGGACCTTCCTCAACGCCGTCGTCTACTGTCTCACCGTAATCACCACCATAGGTGATTATATTACAATTAGGTGACATACAGTATATTACCCTATATTTTTATTTTGGGAGTGGCTAGAAAAGTCAATAGTAGTATAGAGAAATGAATAGTGAGCCCTCATTGGAGCCCTTCTGCGGGGGCCGCATTGCGGGGGAGGGTTTTGCGTCGGATCGATCCACCTTGCAAAAATTGTAACATTCCCTTACTAACCATGGCTTGGCAATAAAAAAAAAGATTTTTGATGACCAAAAAAATTCTTTTTAAGGAAAATGTCAATATTTTAACTAAAGATTCTCGTTAAAGGTTGCTGTCGGTTGGCTTTTCAAAAAGGTCTTCTTTAAAAATCAAATATTTAACTTGTATTTTTTAAAGAAAACATTAGTTGGACAAGGAATAATATTGATAAAAGATTTTTTTTTCTCTAAATCATAGATAATTTTGAAAATGGGCCAATTTCTTTAATAAGGCTTCATTGGCAGAAGGGGGGGAGAGGGGGTTGATCCAAGCGAGACCGCGGTAGAGTGCTTATGCTAGTTTCAATTGAAATAAATAGGGATCCGACCGAAACAGATATAATGAAAATTCCGGGATGGTAAATACTCAGCCGGGGGGGGGGGGTATCGGTGTCCAAAAGCCCCCCCCCCCCATCCGAAATACCGAAAAACCAAAAACAATATATAGAGAGAACAGAATGCGGTTAGAAATTATTTTGAAAGAAAAATTTTTTACTTTAAAATTCTCTTCCACACTCACACACCTTCACATTTCCCTTGCCTGGTTTTCTTCTTTCCTCCTCCCCCCCCCCCCCCCGGCCGCCCCCCCCCCACCGAAATACCGAAAACCAAAAACAATATATAGAGAGAAACAGAATGCGGTTAGAAATTATTTTAAAAAAAATGTTTTATTTAAAATTTCTCTTCCACACTCACACACACATTCACACAGTCTTTTCGGCAACTTAGGCCATATAAGTCTACGATAGCCGATATATATGATAATATCTATTGAGGGTCCAGGCATTTCTATTTAAGCCATTTGCTATTCAAATGGCTTAAATAAAATCATCGGACTGCCTGGGGATCTTCCGCCCGGGGCACATGCACCCACTGCCCCCCCCCCCCCCCTAGATCCGGCCCTGCTCCCTATCCTCTGATTCACGGCACTTCATAAATTGGCAACATATACCTATGATAAAATACGCCTAAAGATAGACAAATATGATATTGACGTAAAGACATTTTGTTGACACAATTCACAATTTTTCATGATATTTTATTGACATTATTTTTTTTAATCATTTAATTCCTTCAATTCAAATTATCCTTCCTCTATAATCCATATTTACTTTCTCCTATATAAAGTAACATACAGAAAAGTATTCTTATCCTGTTTATGAATATGATATTTTAAAAAAGCAAAAAACTAGATTGATGATATGAGATGGACACTAGGGTGGTCGTTATGCCACTTTTTTCGGAGCGAAATGTAATGCCCTGTAAAAGTGGCCCACCCACGAGAATTTTTATCACAAAGTGTTGAAATTTCGACCGAAAATCCCAAAATTGTCATTAAGTTTAGTAGGGTTATAAAGCGACCATATTATTGGATAACGAGTTGTCACTTGCGATGAAAACTGACATTCTAGCTTCAAAATGCCAGTTATATGCCCCTGAAAGGGCCAGAGATGATGCCCCCTCTGTGCGCTTAATTGTACTGAATTTGCCCCGTTTTCGGCCCCAGAGGTGGCATCTCTGGCTCTCAGAATATATTGCCAAAAATAATTATATCTATAATGTCCATGTGGGTGGGCCACTTTTGCCGGGTATTACATTTCGCTCCGAAAAAAAGTGGCAAAACGACCCACCCTAGTGGACACTCTATAATTATAGATCTGTATGGAAAATAGTACTTCTGCTAATATATTTTTTCAAAAATTTTAAAATTTTAAATTATTTTTAGCATATTATGATAAATAATATTATACTATTATTATTTCATGTCAAGCAAGTATAAATAAAAATAATTTTCAAATAAGTTATAAATTTCAAGACATGCAATCGAATCTCATGCGACAATTACAAATGTTTTTACATCATAGGTATTTTTTATTTTTCTCTCTAGCGATAAAATAAAATTCTAGGGGTCAGAGCCGAAGTAGAGGGTGATATGCGGGTTAACCTCCCCTTGAAATCTTTAAAATAAATATAGAGGGAATTATTATGTATATTTTTTAAAGAGGCGCGAGTATTAAGGCAGCATGAGAGTCTATTCGAGAATCGAAAATTTATTCCGAAACGTCTCCTTGGTATTTGGCATCCAAATATGTTTTTGTTACTCCTATAATTCACCACTTGCTCTTGCTAATTTCAAATATCAACAGCACCTTCTCTTAAAATAATAATTTTATTTTTATTTTTCCAGGTTACGGACATATTTCACCGTCAACGACGACGGGACGAGCATTGACGATTGTCTACGCCATCTTCGGCATCCCTCTTTTTCTCATTTTACTTGCTGATTTTGGAAAACTCTTCACAAGAGGGATTAAATTTCTCTGGGCCTTTGTACGAAGACTTTATTATACGGGCAGTTGTAGAAAAGTTAGACGCACCGTACCTGTTCAAGTAAATAAATATTTATTTATTTTACAAAAAATTTATCTTTTTTATTAATCCGTTCTCTCTATTATAGGAAGTGATGAAAGGCGTGCAGTTGGTCTACGACTTTGCAACATTTCGGCGTCCAAGTCAACAATATATGCCTGGTGTTCCGGTAGCAGTTGCTCCAGGACAATCGTCATCGGCACCAGTGACAGCAGCGGCGACTCCCCACCTGTCTTTGGATGGCAATAGTGCTGGCTGTCCTTCCACGCCGTCGCCTTCTGCCTTCGAAGTTGATGACGAATTCAATCTTCCCATCAGCGTAGCTATCGTCATACTCGTCATTTATGTGTATATAGGCGCCACCATGTTCTGGTTCTGGGAGGAATGGACTTTCTTTGAGTCGTTCTATTTTGTTTTCATTTCCATGTCTACTATTGGATTTGGCGACTTTGTGCCCATGGTGAGTTTTTATATCTTTAGGCTTATAAAAATATTTAAATATATATATAAGATTCAGGTAAATTTACGGTGTACAGTGAGGGTCAATATCAAGTCCCACCCATGCGTTTTCTGCTTTTGATTATTTCATTGTTTTTATAAAAAAAAAATGAAAATCTTCATTGGAAATTTTCATTTCAATGAAATAATCAAAACCAGAAAACGCATGGGTGGGACTTAATATTGTCCCTTACTGTACCATGGTTTCATCATATTTCTCCATATTGTGCGAAACTGAATTGGTGGAGTACCAGTGTTCCGCGAAGAATCAGTCCTAGAGCATAATAAAATAAATATTTAAAAAAATTTGACTTTTGTTGGTGTGAATTTTTTATCTCTTATACCTTTGGAAGGATCTTTTTTGGAATTTTTTTCTATGAAGAGAATTTTTCAAAACCCAGGGGGGGGGGTGGATTATTACGATTCATCCATATTAGGGGAAGAAATTTCCCATTTTTAGAAGATGGAATTTAATATAACTGTTAGGATGTGATAATTTAGGAACTCATGGACTGATTTCGATCATTTTTTTTTAAGAATAGGCCTCTTTGGGATATAAATAATAGAAAAATAAAATTTACTCTCCCCTCCAGTGGCGTCATTGGGGGGGGGTGCGGGGGCCATTCCCCCCAAGGGCTCCTCTGATTTTTATAAAATTTTATATTATTCTAAATAAAATACTTCAAAATATATCTACGAGTATAGAAACTGTACAAAATTAAACAATTAATTAAATTAAATATCTTTTGGCTAAATTTGAGTGCCTATTTGTAAGTAAATTTTAAGAAAAAAGTTTGCTCCCCTCCCCCCCCTAAGAAAAAAAATTTGCCCCCAAGAAAAATTTGAAATGACGCCACTACCCCCTCCCCTCCCTAAAAAGTAATTTTATTTTTAATTCGATTTTAATAAAATTATTTGACCTATTTTTTTTTTTTTTTTTGCAAATCTGCGAGTCTCAATCCCATTTTTAATCAGACTCTGGTTTCGGCCGAAAGGTTCGGTCACTTTTTGGCCGAAACCGAAACTACGGCCGAAACCATGATTTTTGGCCGAAACTGGCCGAAACCGTAACCGAAACCGAATATTCGGTCGGTTCCTATATAAAAATATTATTATAATAATGATATTTGAAGATTTTTAATATGCGATATTGCAGTTAGTATGAAGATGGCCCAGACCCGGACGTAAACGAAAAAAGTAAAAATTACTGGCTGCATATTCTCATCATTGGTCTTCTTATCTTATTTGTTTATAATTAAAATCCTTGAGACTTGTGGTGCTCAGAGAAACCTATATTCTCATGATCTAAAATTTAAACTAAAGTTTGGTTCAAAAGGGGAGTCCACAGGAATTTAAAAGAATGCCGTCTATAGGCGTTCATATTTGCTTAATACATTTGTTTTATATATAACATATAACGTATCATGTATTCTTAAATTCCTAAGGAAAATATTAACGTCTGAAATACATTATTTTAACTTTTGAATAATTTGCCAAACTGCCGCACCTGAAAATTTGTTGCCACTCTAATCTGCAGCCTACTTAGCCTATTTAGAAATACGGCCCTAAGCCTTCATCAATTTATCCCTAGTACTTAAAGAGAAAGTTGTGTGCTGTGCGACCAGTCACACCAGATTTTTAACCTTTTGAAATATGGTATATTCGATGATCGCCAACCCTGAACCTTCAAGTTTATTTCTTCAAAAGATTTATATATTTTTATTATTCAAATTTTCAGGAGAAATTGTCGGATTCATTCCGACAGGCGAGCGCTAAAATCGGCGCAACAATCGGCCTTCGTGTGGCAGCGGAGGACGGCACTTTGACACCGCAGACGGCGCCTGCGGAACTCATACCTTCAGCGGAGTCACCAACTCATGCCATACCAAAATCGGCGACCCAGTGACTTCCTTTTTCGACTCCCTCGCCTCTATCTCTCTATATTTTTTTGCAAACAAAATACAAACTGCTCAAATCAATCGGCTCGGGTCTACTTGGTGTATGTGTGATATTTTGATAAACCGATCTGCGCCATATTTATTATTATTATTATTGTATATTATTATTAATGTTTCTTTTTACTTCTTACGCTTATTCTCAATGTTAAAATACTCTCATTTGATATAAATGACTGACACGGACGGCTGGGGAACAATATGTCCATAAAGTTAATATTTACAAGGATATTAAAGGTAAAAAAATGAATATTTTAGTACTATTCTTAAATGAATTCAGATTGGAATCTTGGAAGATTGAAAGAATTTGAATACCATCATACCAGAAATATAAGAAGAAAAATATAATTGTATACAGTTATAGACGTACTCTGAAATTTATAAATGGGGTTGGGGTTGAGGTTCTATAATTTCTCCTCCCCTCTTTTAAGGGTAGAAAGGGGATATGCTTGAGACCATTGCCTTATTGCTAGAGACCGGATGTTCATGCATATATATGTTTATATAGAAGCTGAATTCGTTCCTGAAACTTTGCACTTACCCATTTCATGAGTATTCGATTCGAAATAAGCCTATTTGTTCCGAGCATATGTGCATTTTTTGGCTTTTTTTTTTGAACAAATTTTAAAAATGCATATTTTGCCAATTTTTAACCAAAACAACCTTATTTCAACGTTTTTTTAAAGAAAAAAGCATATTTTGAATATTTTTGTGCAGTTGCTTTTAAAGTCTAATTTATGTGACAAAAATTAAAAATTATTTTTAATATTTTCAAACTTTCGTAAAAGATCTCTACATTTCAATCTCAATTTTTCCTAGATTTCTTCTTTCAAGTAAAAATAAATAGTATAAAATGCGACTCAATTTGTGATAGAGCATATTTTTACTGATTTTTCCCTTCATTGTGCACATTTGGTCATTTTATACTTCATTAAAATCATGCATATTTTAAGGTTTGATTGTGCATGAACATCCGGGCTCTACTTATTGCCCTAAATTTCACAAAATTTGATCCAAGGGATGGTGAGAAAATCGTGTTTCTCAATAAATATATTAATCCCCCTTGAGGATCGAATCACATCTACATTTTAATATCTGCTTAGATTTTTCTATACATGTTTATATATATAAAATTTTTCCTACCTTATTCATTAAATGGTTTCAGATATACATACTGTAACTTGTTTGATTCCCATACTTTATTGTCAATTCAATATTCAATAAATATTAATGGGCCTTTTTACCGCCTTTTGCGGATCAAATCACATCTACAATTTAATATTATTAAATTAAATATTATTATTTTATACTTCTCTTTATCCTAAAATAAAATATCTAGCTTTGATTAAGGGGGGGGGGGGGGGAGTTCTTCTCCAGCGGGGCATAAGTACGTCTATGCTGTCAGTGATTGATAGCTCTTCTAGCACTATATCGAAAAAAAGGCTTTCGGAAAAAATTGACAGCTTGACTTGTTCTGCAGAAATAAAAACGAAGCGAATTTTAATCGTAATGGAAAGTTTAAATCAAATCAAAAATTATATTTTAAAAATTAAGACCATCTGTTCATAAATTGTTTTAGAATAGAAGGTTTTGTTGTAAAAACGGGCCATATCCAAATTTCATAAATTTTGCACTATTGACAATAAAACTGTTTCGCCAGCCATTGTAAAATCTGAGGAAAATAATATTGCTGTGTAGTTGCTCTTTTTGCACCAAAAGTTTTCCAATGCTAAGTAGGCCTACATTAAATTTCATATATTTTGGTCAAAAAATGGAGATGGTCGATTTTTGCACCGAATCCTTCGATTATAATTGAAATCGCATCTGATAAAAATTATTATAGGATTCTATTTCACCAATTGAATTAATTTTTTAAAATTACTCTAGTCATTTAAAAGTCAAAAAGATACATTTTTAAAATTTGAATGTATATTTTTTATGAAAACTTTATGGACATCTTGTTTTTTACTAGTGATAAAAAAAAATATTAAAATCAAAACGTATTATCTGTAAATATTCTAAATTAGAACCATATTGTAAATAAGAAAAAAATATATACTATTTTCGCTTTAACATAAATGTTTTTAAAGACAAAATCTTAAAAAAAAAATTAAAAAAAAATTGTAAATTTTCTGCTCGCCTTTTTGCGGCTTCGTTTTAGAATCTTTTGACACATCTTTTTGTTGCATCGACTTTTTTCCAAATCCAATTTCTATTTTTTCGATATATTTTTGCACTCTAGTTAATAATTAAAAAAAAAAAAATTAGAGCGCTAAGTGCTCAATTGTGACGGGAATTAATGCAATGCTATTATATTTGCATATAATATAAGGTTCTATTTAATAATAAATAATACGCTGTTGAGGCTAAACTTGATTTAATCTGTGCCTTTAAACATGCTCTCCAATTTGCTGTTTGTATTATATTCTTTATTTTAAAAAATAAAATATATATCATCTATATCATGTTATATTATATAAATATATAGATAATATATAAAAAAAAATTAATATACACAAATATATAAATATATATTATTGAAATTTTGTTTTTTTTTTTTCCTTTCTCTTACCTTTATGTAAAAAGAAAAGTGGTTTTTGCAACATGGTCTGTCTGTGAGTGTGTGTGTTCAATTTAAAGCATGGAATTAAGCTAGGAGGTTGAAATTTTATATTTAAGTTAAGCACCCCCTAGTGCATGAAAATAAGCTTTTAAACTTTTTTTTTTTATTTAAATTTAAATTGAATTTGCACAAGCAATTTTTTTTAATTATCTGTCAAAAAGTACTAGTACTTTTTCAGTTTTTTTTTCGATTTTCTCAAAATTCGCTCCAACGATTTTGATTAAAATTCAAAAATTAATTATTTTTTAGATGCTCTTGAAAATGTATATTTTCATTTTGCCATTGAAATCTTCTGAAGACCTCTTTACCCTTGAACAGTGCCGAAGCGAGCTTAATTCGCGCCCGGGGCACAATACCTTTTAGCGACCCCCCCCCCATTCGAAAACCATATAATATTATATGTAAAATATACAAAATTATTATATTACACTGGCACTAAATTTAAAATATATTTTCCAGAAATCAATTATAATAAAAATAAAAATTACACAACAATTTTTTATTTGTTTTGCGATCCATTTGGCGCCCCTTTGTGAGTAGCGCCCTGGGCATGATGCCTCCTCTCGCTACGCCACTGGCTAAGGTTTTTTTGAGAAAGAAAAACGGTAAATTTTTTATTAGTTTACAAAGCAATATAATATTTCAGAGACGTATCGGCATCCCTTCAGTGAATTTCGAAATATTTAGAAATAATGCCTTGAAAACTATTTTTTTCTTTCTCAAATGTTAAATCCAATATTTCCTAGTTAAATATTTATTCTGGGCCAAATTACCTTAAAACTTACTTTTATTTTAGAAAATAGGCTATATAGTGCTACAAATTTCGTTTTTCAGTATTATTGTATAATAGTAAGTAAAATCTGTGGAATAATAACTTTAAAATCTTGTATTTAATAGAGAAAATAAATGTTTTTGACGATGACATAATATAATCAATCAATCGGAATGTAATTATTAATATATTTTTTATTCTTCATAAGTTTAAATTTTATTTTTTAATAATTTATTTGTATAAAAAATATAAAAAATGAAGTCTTTGTAACAGGAGTGAACAGGAGAATAGAATAGTAGAGGAGTGTGTTGGCGCCAAAAAAAAGATAACCTCCTCTCTGTTTTTGATCTCCGGGTATTAATCATTGGTAATTTAGTATAGAAAAAAAATCTTTATAATCGAATAAAATATCTGATTTGTGCTGCACTCTTGTGGAAACTTTAAAAATTATACTTATAATTCTAAAACTCTCCACAGGGTCGCAGCACTAATCAGCCTGAGATATAAATATTATATTTTATATGATAAATTGCCAAATACCCGGAGATTAAAAACAGAGAGGAGGTTATTTTTTGTATTGGCGCCAACACACTCCTTTACTATTCTATTCTCCTGATCACTCCTGTCACAAAGACCATGTTTTTAATACAAGTTTATTAAAAAATAAAATTAATGAAGAAGATTTAAATTTGTTATATATTATCTATATATATATATATATATATTCTTATAGTCAAAATACATGAAAAAATATTATATTTTCTAAAAGTACAAATTTCAAGATCAATTACTCCACAGATTAGGCCCGACTACTATTATAATACTGAAAAACAAAATACGTAGCGCCGTAATCATCTCAAAAATTTTATATTTTCTAAAGTAAAATTAAGTTTCAAAGAATTGAAAATCTGAAACTAAATAGGTCTATATCAAGGGCGGATAGAAGGGGGGGGGGGGGTGAAGTAAATGAGGTAATTACCTCCCCGTCCCCCGAGATTTGAGAAAAATATTTTTTTTGGGAATTAAATTTTATTTTGAATATATAAAATTTTAAAAATTAATACGCCAGCCCCCTCTTCCCCTCACACTAGCGGTCCCAGGGGGGCCCAGAGGGGCCCGGGCCCCCCCCTTTGACAGACAAAAATTCAAAAGTTTTATTTAATATTTTAAAACTAAACAAAAAAATTATAAATTTTTCACGTCTCAGGGTAGCTAAAAACGCAAATTTCAATGCCTAATTTTCAAAAATTTTTCCATACCCCCTAGATCCCCTGAAGTCTTCTGTCCGGATTTGGCCTCAAAAAATCATGGTAATCTAACTCTAGGTATGAATATTATTCATGATATTTCAGTATATTTTGTCATTTTTTTTTTTTTACAAATAATCAATTTTTGACTTTGTCATGTTTTCTTGTAAGCCAACGATTTATATATATATATTTTAGCTCAAATATTTTTCTACATTGTATAGGGGCAGTGGCGTAACGTACTCCCAAACGCCGCGATGCCGGGGGCCCGCGGGTCGGATCGGGCGGACTAAAAACTGGATCTTATCAAAGTGTTTGCATTAAAGAAAGCAAAAACAAAATATATTTTTTTTAATGTATACATTTTTCTTCCTACTTATTGGCATTATTATTCATTTTGATTTTTTGTGATGTCAAGTATTAGTAAGTTAGGAATAAATAAATATAAATTTCCTTCTAATTAACTACTATTAGGGTTAGCGTGGTAGCCTTGTATTACAAGGATCGCGGGTTCGGATCCCAGGCAATTCGATGATTTTATTTAAGTCACAAACCAAATGATTTTTGATTGTTTGTGTAATGTAGAAATATACATTAAAAAAAATTCATGGTTTTACTTGTAAATTATTCCCTTTAATAATGGGGCCCGAAAAAAGATTGAGGGGGGCCCAGCTAAAATACGTTACGCCATAGGGGTTGCTTTAAAAGGTGGGTTTTAAGACTTTTTTTAAAGATGGCTACTAAGCGAGGTGGCGTATCATTTTGGATTGTTCAAATTAAACAATACAATTGTTGCCCATTTCTGGTCTACATCCTTCTTAAATTATCTTCTGACAATGATCAGCGAAATAGGTTCTGACACGAATCTTCAAAATTGTACCCTTTTGTTTTCGGACTAGCATATTAAAAAATTTGCAAACGAATACAGTTCTTTATTAATGTTAATTTGAATCCGGAACTAAATAAATATCACCCCTATTACCCACTACTCTTCTGGTATACGCCACACTGCCTTTTCACTAGGGTGGCGCAAAAAAACCGACTAATTTTTTTTCGAGTCTCGTATGAAAGGAAAATATGTTTTATGATGTTTTAAAAGGATGAGCTAAAACAAAAAAATGTTAATGGTCGCTCAACATTTTTAAAAATTTCAAATTCGTCAAAAATCGATTTTTTTTTAAATTTTTACTTTCTCTTACCTATGAATATATGTAAAATATATATAGAGAGAAAGTATTGGATTCATGTCAAAAATTCGATGTCGAGATTTTGATGGATCTTCACGTTTTGAGGTCCCCTGAATCCAAAAAAGTGGTTTTCGCGGCATGGTCTGTCTGTCTGTCTGTGTTCAATTTTAAGCATGAAGGAATTGAGCTATGAGGTTGAAATTTTATATTTAAGTTAAACACCCCCGAGACCGGAAAATAAGCTTTTAATCAAAATCGGCCAAAGAGTACTAGTACTTTACTGATGTACTTTTTCAGTTTTTTTCGATTTTCTCAAAATTTGCTCCAACGATTTTTTTTAAACTAAAATATTGTCATACGAGATCGAAAAAAAAATTATCCGATTATTTGCGCCACCCTATTCTTTACTTTCCCTACATCATAAATTTTGGGCCATTGGCTACCAATTCAGGTGAAATAAATATATAGAATACGTATAAATGGCCTTCGCTGCAGAAAAAAGAGCTTAAATGAATTAAAAAAAAAAAAATTTGGGCCCCCCCCTTGACAAAATCCTAGGACCGCCACTGCCCTCACATGAGGTATAAAAAAAAAAAAAAACAGTTAAGAATAAAAAAAAGTGCATGAGGTGGATTTGAACTCGCGAAGTTTGGTTACGTGAGAATGGAAAAAATATAGTCTACTTGACGACGAATTAGCCACCTACGCCACACTTTAGTTAATCGTTTTAAGGAGAAATAAGCCATATAAGAAACATGAAATAAAAGAAGTATTAAAAAAATTTTAATATTCTACATATTATATATCATTTTTCTTTACTTTTTATGTGGATTAATAATTTATAATCGAAATTTCAAATGGATGTATAGTTTTCAAATTATTCAATGTACAAACGTTAACATTTGAATGCCTTAATGTAATTAAACCAAAAACTCTATATAACATATGATATATGTTTTTAATTCTTAAATTTCTCCTGATTCCAAATAACTAAACCCCTTTTAATTAGGTGATCTAATTTTAGAGTTATTGATGATCAAAGTTAAGCCTACTTTAGGCCAAACGGCCTGACCACCCAATTCTATATATTATCGAAAAAAGCTTATTTAGCATTGTCTGATTAAAACCAAATTTTTACCAGAGATTTATAATTAAAAAATGAGTTTTTTTCTAAAGTTTCATTGAGATTGGTAAAGAAATAAATAAAATATTGACTATTTTGTAAATTGAGTTTTAGAATTTGGGATCTCAGATTCAAGCCTAGACTCGGTTCATAGGCGGCTCTCTTTACCCATCCGGGATCCCGAATTCTAAAACTCAATTTACAAAATAGTCAATATTTTATTTATTTCTTTACCAATCTCAATGAAACTTTAGAAAAAAACTCATTTTTTAATTATAAATCTCTGGTAAAAATTTGGTTTTAATCAGACAATGCTAAATAAGCTTTTTCGATAATATAGAATTGAGTGTTGATGTCATTAAGATCGAATATAAGCTTAACTTTGATCGCTAATAACTTCCAAATTAGATCATATAATTAAAAGGGCTTTAGTTCTCTGGAATCAGGGGGAATTCAAGAATTAATGACATGTATCATATGTTAGATAGAGTTTTTGGTTTAATTACATTAAGGCATAAACAATCTGACGCTTGTCCATTGAATTATTTGAAAAATATGCATGCTTTTGACATTTTGATTATAAATTATTAATCAGCATAAAAAGTAATTAAAAATGATATATCATATGTGAAATATTAAAATTTTTTTAAAACTTCTTTTATTTCATGTTTCTTATATGGCTTATTTCTCCTTAAAACGATAAACTAAAGTGTAGCGTAGGTGGCTAATTTCAGCAGACTATTTTTTTTTCCATTCTCCCGTAACCAAACTTCGCGAGTTCAAATCCACCTCATGCACTTTTTTTTTAAATCATATTATCAATTTCCTTTTATTTTTAATGATAACTTATAATTTCATTTATCTGTCATTATAACGAGAGAAATGATTTGTGGAATATAAATTTTGGTAACCCTATGTTCATAGATATAGGGTAGGTATATTAAATTAAATTATACCTATGACAGACAACTGTAACTTTGGGGATTTTTGATACTAACCTAAATTATTTTTTCTTTTTTTTAATACTAAATTTTGTTATAATTTATTCAATATACTGTAATTATTTCAAGTAAACAATAATTATTTGATGAATTTAATTTAAGTGTAGTTTAATTTACTTTTTATTTAAATTTAAATAAAATTGACTGGAATATTGAAAAATTAGTCTGGCTAATTGAAAAATTAATTTTTTCTACTAGGAGATTAGAATATTAAAGGAGTAGGTTGCCGCGGATTTCCAAAGAACACTCCTGTCTGGTTCTGATCCCCGGGTAGTCCAAAGAGCAATACGCAACCTCTCTGTATGCTTTTTGCGATAGAAGAGTATGTTG
The DNA here is from genome assembly GCA_023213315.1 of Euborellia annulipes. NCBI lineage: Eukaryota > Metazoa > Arthropoda > Insecta > Dermaptera > Anisolabididae > Euborellia > Euborellia annulipes. The sequence continues at coordinate 92,060 of JAKCPI010012316.1, read as the reverse complement.
GCGCCAAATCAATTATTAGTGATACTCCTCTCTGCTTATAACCTCCTGATACTTTTCAAGAATAAAACCTCTCTTTTATTGAAAATTTACTTAATTAAAAGAGGGATTTAGTACGCGCCGGGGCTAATAGATGGCAGTAGTAGTTAAATTAGTCGCTTTATCTTGAATTGGTTCCTGAGATTTCGTCTTCAAGAATTTATTATTAGTTTTAATTTAATATATTCATCAAAACTTAAATACTAATATTTTTATGCTAGGCCAAAAGTTCTCTGGCTCCCGGAAATTTTCACAATATTCATTACGCACGAAATAAATTAAAATTTTTCTTAGTGTTTCTAAAAATCTCAATTATATTGCATTCGAACCTCGAAGTCAAGAGTTATTTGTAGTTATGATTGAAATAATAAATAAATCTAAATATTGGTATCTTTAAATATTTATTGTAGCGTGCTAACCTCGTATACCAAAAGTCACGGGTTCGGACCCCAGGCAGTCCGATGATTTTATTTAAGGCATTTGGATACCAAATGGCTTAAATAAGAATGCCTGGATCTTAAATGGCCTAAATTGCCGAAAAGACTGTGTGAATGAGAAAAAAATGTGAATGTTTTTTTAACAAATATTTATTGTTTAAAGTTTGTAACCTGTGTGGTATTTTGTTTATTCAATGAAATTCCACAAAATAAAATAAAATAAAAAAAAAAAATTTAATAAATTAAATTAATTAAAATTATTTATATTATATTATATATATATATATATATATATATATATCTTGAAGGTTTCCGCGACCGGATGTATGCGAAGACAAGTTTTCTCGGGTTAAGTTGCGTGGGGTGCTGAGATTTACTCGACGTTTCGGCTCTCCTTTTGGAGCCATTTTCAAGAGAGAAGGAAGTTAGGAGGTAATGGTGGAGGGGGGTTGTTTACGGGATCGCAGTCTTCCTGGTCCCCAGGTCAATTTGGTGGATGACTCAGAGGCGTGGATTGGTCTCTGAGAACTGGAGGAAGGTTGGGTGTGTGTAATTGTGTTCGGTTTAGGTTGACTACGGGGCCTCAATCTGCCTACTCCCCAGGCCGAGAGTAACTCTCGGCCTGGGGAGTAGGCAGGTTGAGACCCCGGGAACCAAGAGCTAACACCCCGACTTGGGGAGTAGGCAGATTGAGGCCCCAAAGTCAACCCAAACCAAACACAAACCCGATTACACAGAACCAACCACTGTCCATTCCTCAGAGACAAACCCAGACCTCTGAGGCATCCACCAAACACACCACCAACACACAGACTTGGGGAGTAGGCAGATTGAGGCCCCGTAGTCAACCTAAACCGAACACAATTACACACACCCAACCTTCCTCCAGTTCTCAGAGACCAATCCACGCCTCTGAGTCATCCACCAAATTGACCTGGGGACCAGGAAGACTGCGACCCCGTAAACAACCCCCCTCCACCATTACCTCCTAACTTCCTTCTCTTGAAAATGGCTCCAAAAGGAGAGCCGAAACGTCGAGTAAATCTCAGCACCCCACGCGACTTAACCCGAGAAAACTTGTCTTCCATATATATATATATATATATATTATTTTGAGAATAGAATTCGAGTTTTTTGGAAGCTGGAACCAAAAACATGACCAAATGCCATCAAATTCGAGTTCTATTTCCAATAATTTTCTAAATTAAATAAATAAATAATAGTTTATGTCACACTCAATTAATCTGCCAGCCCACTTGACATACAAATTTATTTAAAAAGGCCTGCAATGAATGAATAAACGTCATGTCTCTAGGAATAAGAACACAAAATAGTCACTCCTATCTATTTAATAATAATAATGCCATTTTCTGTATTGATCTTTACAAATGAAGGGTCTTACATCTTTTAATATAAACTTCAAAAAATACCATAAAGATTTATTCAAAAGCCACCAGTTTAAAAATGCATAGTCAGAAAATATATTTGAAATTTATTTAGAAAGTTAATAATAATAAATAAACAGCAATAATAAAATATCTTAGAATTTATTTAAAATTTTATTATAAAACAACTGATTAAAAAATATATTTTTTAAGAAGTGATCTTTTTTCTCACCTTTAAATAATAATAAATATAAGTAGATATAAATAAAATGTATTATTGCTATAACACACTTGCTTATAGGAGAGTTTAACGTTTTAGTAAGACAAGTATAAAATGGTTATATAAGTCATTTAATTTATCATTATCAATGCACTTGATTGTTAAATCTGTAAATAATATTGAGGTAAAAATAATCAGAAAGAGAGGAGAAGTAGGAGGAGGGTGATAAGAGATAGGAAAGAAGACGATAAGAGAGTCAGCCGGCAGTTCATTTTGGATTGGACTAGAGCTAGCAATAAACACTCGATATATATTCTTATTATAATACAAATATAAATATATACATATATAAGATGAACAAATTGATCAACGGATTGTTCGGGACGAATAGGTCCAAATCGAGGGAGAAGACGACGGTTGTGCCGGCAGAGGGCGGTGAAAGACGTCGGGTTAGTATCTCGAAATCCGGGCGTTTTCGTGAGAAGAAACAACGCCAAACGATGATCGAAACGTCAACAACTGGTAATGATGTTGTTAATGATAAGAATAACAACAACAATGACAATCACAGTGAAAAAGATTCGGCAGAAGACGAAGTTGCGGTGACGGCGGAAGATGAAGTTGCGGTCGCGGCCGCCGAACAAAGTCTTCAAGATCTTGAACTGCGACTCTGCCAGGAACAGGATAAAGAATCCACGTATTTCTAGAAAAAATAAAAAATGATCTGTGTTAAAGTGTTTTAAATGTGCATTCTGTGATTTTAAATTATTAAATTAATAAATCGCTTTATTCTTTTATAAATTTGTTTCTCGTTATTCTATCAGCTTGCTTGGTGATAAAGATACTTTAAAAATAATTAAGATAAAAAAAAAATTGAACGAGGAAATTTTCCTCCATTTAAAAAAAAAAATGAAAATGCAATTTAGTCAAGCAAATGTTACGATTAGATTAGATAGATCACTTCAATTAGCGAGATTATTTGTGTGTTTTAAAATAAAATTATTAAGATACCTCTTTTTTAATCGTTGTTGACGTTCGTAATTTTTTTTTTTTTTTGTTGAGTGTTAAATTAGTTTTCGGATGCGACCACCGGACAAACATCGAGGAGGCAAAAAGGTGTTCGACACATCGGACAATGACATTTCGCTGAAAGCCATTGTGACGGCTCCGACTCGTTCTGTCGGGAAACGAACCTGAAAATCAAAATTAGATTAAGCAAATAACGGAATAAAAATGTATTATAATTTATTATATATGCTTCTAATATATGAAATTATTTTTAACTTGAAATCATGAAAAATTACTCCTTGTTCAAGAGAGCTTTCAATTTTTCAAAGAGTTCAATGAAGTGAAAGTATTTATTTTTCATGATCGCAAGTAAATAATACCTAATTTTATTTGGGCCATTCTACACGAGACGTGTTGAAAACACCGTGTTTTAAACACGTTTTTACGGTTTTTTAACGCTTTTAAAACGCGTCGAGTAGAAGCTCTCATTTAAACTCCTTAGTTCTGTTTGACGATTTTGAAGCGTTGAAACGCGCAAAAACGCACATGTAGAATGGCCCTTAAAGTTCGTGTTTTTGTGCAATTAAAAAACTTGTTACAGATGGTTAAAATAATTAATTAAAAAGAAAAGACTCTGATAATTTAATAAATTTTTATCATCTGAATATGAAGAATATCCAGAGGTTTTTGAGATTGAGGAAGATTGTGAGAAGCGCCTTGTGAGAAGCGTGCACTAAATAAATACGTATTCAAGAATTTTTTGGATTTTATTACACAAAATCAACTCTTACGCCCTATTTCATCATCAACAACAGTCACTTGACGAAACGGACAAACTCAAGGTTTGATATTTAAAATATAATTTTATTTTTATAAATTCGAAACTTAGATGAGGCGAACCCATCACTTACAGTCTTTAGTGGTCCATTTTCAAAGTCTAAAATATATTTTTATTATATAATTTACATTGAACAATACTTTTTTCATGATATATTTGGATGGTATATTCCTAATCAGGGTGGTTCGGTTAAAACCGGTTTTAATCCACTTTTGACCAGTCATGGGCGTAGCCAGACATCTTGTTAGGAGGGGCCAACCCCTCGTTAGGGCGAGAGGGGGGGTTGCAATTAATATATACATAGATTATTAATTATTTATTTAGATAAAAAAAAATTAAATTAATGTAGCGGATTGGGGTGTTAAAAAAAAATTCCCAATGGGAAAAATATATATTTGTTTGTTTGTTTTTTTTTTAATTTTTAGGACAAGCCAGAGGGGCAATGGCCCCCCTGCCTCCCCCTGGCTACGCCCATGTGACCAGTGGTTTTTATTGAAATAAACAAATTTCATATAGTAGGCCTATGCTTATATTTCGGGAAAATTACATAAAACATAAATGATTCAGAATAGGAAGATCTAAAAAACTGAATTTAAAAATAACTAAACAAATATTATTTGGAAATATGTTTTGGGAAACTAAATACGTATATCCCGACATAAAAAATATGGTGTGACTGGGCGGGGGCTGGGGATGGCAAATTCGTGGCACACGTTCCAGAATGTTGAAATCGGTGCAAAGGAGTTAGGAGTTCAGGAAAAAAAATAAATCAAACACAAACTGCTTGAAATAATTCCTGCTGGCACGGATATGATAATCATTTTAGGGCATTTTGGCACGCGGATCAAATTCCTGCATCCCTCATTTAGAGAACAAAAAATAAATTTATTGTCGTAGTTTTTAATTATAGACCACATTTTGTTATTAATTATTTAAATTATAAATACTGTACAACATTTCGATTGCTTATTCTGCAGTCGTTTTCAAGTACTGTATACTTGATCCGACTCAAGTGAACTAACCTCTAAGGCGTCGTTACATTTTACATTCAACGAGGTGAGTTCATTTAAGTCAGAGCAAGTGTACAGTACTTGAAAACGACTACAGAATAAGCATCGAAACGTTGTACAGGATTTATATTTTTAATAAATAATTAATAACAAAATATGGTCTATAATTAAAAACTCTCATAATAATAATATAAACCACAAAAGCTTTAAAAAAAAATAAATTTATCAAGTTCAGAAAACATTTTTCTCCTTATCATAAAAACCTTTCAAAAATTTATATTATTCAATTTTTAACTGATTCTAAAATTTTTATTTTTTCGGCCATTTGGATCTCGTCCTTATTTATTTATTTTGATTTTTGAGAGGAGAAGTGAACCTAGCACAAGAGGCGAGTACTCTACCACTCTGCTACTGCCCAGGGGGAAAAGAACCTTAAAGTAACAAAATTAGAAAAAAAGTATCCAATAATTTCCTAAATTCAAAATGATTGTTATCTTTAAATTATCATCATTTTAATCAAATTCTTTAATTTGTTATTTAAACTTAATAAATGTTGATAAAGATATATTTTTATAAATTAGAAATAAATAATTTATTAAATTTCTAATAAATTATATTTCTTTTTAAGAGATTAATGAATATGTTTTTATTATTAGTAGATGAATCAAAGATAAATTTCCAATACAGGAAATTAGATCAATACTAATTCTTAAAAATGTATATATATATATTATTATATCACCAATTCTGTTAATGAAATCTCTCTTATCAAATCAAAATAACTATTTAAGATTAATATTTATTTTTCAGAGAGAAAATTGATGTTTTGTCTAGAAGCTCATAAGTTGATTCTCTATTTAATATTAAACTGTCAAATTCAAAGATAAAATCAATATAGGCCTATAAGAGAAAAATTCAGAGTGGGAGGGGTGGGGGTTTAGAACGAACCCCAGAATAAAAAAAGCTTTCGTGATATAATACAATTTCAATGGAATACATTTTCATTAAATGCCGTTCATTTTATATTCTTGTCCAAAATTTTATTTTAAATTTCAAAGGGCTTTTATATTAGATGCCTTATTTTCTCTGTCAAAATAATTTTTGAGAAAATCGATTATGTTTTACAATAGAGTAACGTACTCAAGAGCCATGGCTATCGGTTCCCATTTTTACTAACAGTGTATTAAATCATAGAAAAGTTTCCGATTGACAAAATTGCTGGATTTATATACCATCCATTGCAATAGTGTTGAGACTAATTAGGCAGCCCAAATGGCACTCACCCACTAAACTTTCTTGTCTGTGTAAGAAATACCTTTTTCAAAACAGACAAGTAAGTTTTAGGGTGAGTGTGCCATTTGGGCTGCCTAACTACCGGGCTTTAGTCTCAATACTATTGCAATAGATGGTATATTATCTTTGGAAGATACTTTTCATTTATCTTTATTTCAGTATTTAATTTCTTATCTAATAGTGAGTTTAGTTAAAAAGTAAATATACACAGTGGCGTAACGGACACCCCCGCAAACCTCGCGGTGCGAAGGGGCCCCGGGCCTTGGGGGGGGGGGAGGGGGGGCAAAAATCTAAACTGATTTAGACGGTAGGGAAAAAAATAGTCCGCAAGGCGGCAAAATTCCGATTCCCTAAAAAAAAAAGCTAAAATCATTTTCACGACAGGGGAAAAAAATTAAGCGCAGGGCGGCAAAAATTTCGTTTTCGGCCCTAAATGGACCCCGAAAAAAAGTTCATCATCAACCCTGCCATCTTCAGCCTTCAAAGAGCATATTCTAATTTTTATACAAAAAAATAGAGTTGTCATTGTTATTAATACAAATTATTTGCATTCTTTGTCAAGTGAATGTAAGTTTTCTCAAAATATACATGTATAGCATTAGAAGGGCGAAGATGGCAGGGTTGATCCCAGTCGAAACGTTATAATAAGTAAAGAGTAAAACACCGGTTATAATAAGTGCTTAATTATTAAATAGAGGCTCAATTATTGCCTGCATCCTCTTCCCCATTCAAAAATTAAAGAAAAATTGCTGGAGGAGCCTAACCCTATTCCAGAAGATGAATTTTCACGTTCCTTCTAGCACAGAAACGGTTGCAGAAAAATTTTCTAAGGAGAATAGTTAGAAGGGACCAATAACTAATAAATTTTAAATATTTTAAAAATTTATAATAAGATAAACCTGTAAATTTTTTTATTGCCCCTTGTAAAAGTCGGTCTCGGGTAAGAAAATTGCCTCTGTAAAGCTATCTGAAATTGCTATTCGAAATATTTGCAATCAAGTTTGTTTCTTCTCTATTTACCTACAAAGTCGATTATCAATTATTTTATTTTCTTACCATTTTCCCATGCAATCGAAGCACCACATGGGCCGACAAAAACAATTTCCGCAGACTAAAGCGTTGGTGCTATTTTCATCACACTGACGACATAATTTGACACTTGAAGGTGCTTCGTTGCATCCCATGCAGGGCTCTAATTCCTGAAACAAAGTTCAATATGAACAATCTCTAATAATATAAATAATAATAATCTATGTTTATGTTTTCCTATGAACAAATTCTCAGTCCTCTGCTAGATAATGGTTTTTAAAGTATTAATATGAAATTAATTGAGGGGAATGTATGCGGTCTGTCAAATATCAAAATGATGTGGAGGACAGCAGCCAGGCTCTGAGACAACTGAAGATGACGCAATAAAATTATCCGAAACGTTTTGTTTAAGGAGTCTCTTTTATAAAGCTTTTGTGGTTTGAATTATTATTATTAAGGGAATTTTTAGTTATAGACCACATTTTTGTATTAATTATTTATTAAAAAATATAAATACTGAACAACGTTTCGACTGCTTATTCTGCAGCCGTTCTCAAGTACTGTGTGGTACAGTACTTGAGAATAGCTTGTACAGTATTTATATTTTTTAATAAATAATTAATACAAAAATGTGGTCTATAACTAAAAATTCCCTTAATAATAAGAATCTGTTTTACTCAATAGAAGCTATATCTTCCTGGCTGCTATCCTCCACATCAGATCTCATTGATATGAAATTATATTTGTTTTTTGCTAAAAGCAAATAAATCATATGATTTATCCCAAACACTCTAAAAAACAATGGATTTTATTTGAAGATAAAAAATCATCATCTTTTGTCAAATCAGAGAAATCTTACAGGTATCAAATGTGATGTTGATTAGAGTGATATTTTTTTTTTTTTTTATTATCTTAATCGAATTATATTAATATGAGTTAAAATTTAAATTAATGTAAAAGATATGAATTAAATAAAAGCATAATTTAATTAATTAAAATTCAATGAAAAGAGAAAAATATTCAAGGTCGGTAATAAATTAAGGTGCGAATGATTTTGTCAACTAAATTTAAATGAGTGAAAATTTATATTTTATTCTATTAAAGTCGGAGTACGCGAGATGATCGTTGAAAAGCATGATAGTTTGTCGCATGGGGTAGATGAACTTTGAACGTTGAACTTCCGATATTTAATTGATTGATAATTGTTTCAAAGCAAAGGCGAATTGAGGTTTTTGCCGCCTCTAGGCAGTGGACTAATGCTACAAAAATTGTTTATGACCCCTTTAATTTAAGAAGAAACCACCAAGAAAACAGATCTTAATATCGGTTGCCTAACCAACAGGAGGAAATAAAGTCGCGCTTTTCTAGCAAATTATCATCATCATCATCATCAGTGGGTATCCAGGGGGCCGGCCCCCCCAAAGCCCTCTCCAAAACAAAAAATACCTATTGTTTTCCCTAATGATTTTTTTTTTTAATAATTATTTTATTAACTCTCATAAATTCTAAAATCTAACAAAAAACTTATAAATAATTGAAAAATCTCTAATATTTATGAATTTTGTATTAAAATAATTTTTTATTTCAAGAAAAAAAATTTTTTTTATTTGTTTTTTATTTATAATTATTATATTATCTAAAAAATTTCTCCACTTTAAGTTTCTTGGAGAAGGGGGGGGTTCTTAAACTTTTGCCCCCCCCCCCCAACAGAAATCCTGCTACGCTACTGATCATCATTACAATATATAAAGGGCTAGAGTCTAGCATCCGGTCTGTGTGTATGTGCCGATCAGGACGCTGAGTTACAGGAAGTTGACCGGGAGAGAGAAATTTAAAATATAAGTCAGAGAGGGAAATTTGAACATTTTCAAACAGTGAGCAAGAATGCGCCGAAGGCGAGCAAGGGGGTCCAGGGGGCGAAGCCGAAGGCGGGCTTTACCACTGGTAAAATATAAATGGCTACACTTTGACTACTAGTGTTAAACGGGGTTGTTTTTATAGACCTATTCGCAGTAGAAAGTGAAAATACAATTATATTCAATAGAAATACTTACGTTGCTATAATAATAAACTGGATTGGAATGAACTTGTTCCTTGAATACTTCAAGAAATCGATCCGTTAGTGTTCGATGAATTTTAATATTTTGTAAAACAGTAACTGGTCGTGTTAATTTCGCCTCCAGATCTTTAAAATCTTCAGATTTTAATCTGAAATACAAAAAAGTAAAATTAATAAAAAATAATTATTATGAAATATAATAAAATTAGCTTTATTTTCTGGTGGGCGAAACCCCCCCCCCTTCCCCTCGGAAATCGAATCCGTGATCTCCAGCAACGCTCAAATTTCAGACGTTTTGGTTTTATTATTTAGAAACTATCAAATAGTGGGGTTCTTGAAAAGAATATTAAATAAATGAAAACATCATAACATTAAAAAGATTGTAGGAGCCAAATGTGCATATCAAAAAGCGAGAATTGAAATGATCCATAAGAAGGCCATTTCCCTGAGAAAAAATGATCATTCAGGCTGTTATGTAAACTATGACGAGCTCTTAAAATTATTTGATATAAAAAGTTAGTTAGCCAGAAGAAATAATGGCAAAATTGAAATATTGTAGTGTTCGGTAGGAGATGTTGGCAAAATAAAAAATGCCGAATGGTCGTAATATGAAGCAATGCGTAATATGGTTCAGAGAGTGCAGTCCACATTTGTGATGCATACACTATAAAAAGAAGTACTTTCTCCTATTACTATCCTATTTTAAATGAAAATGAAATTTTTTTATAAAAATTAATATTACATAAAAACTATAAGTTCTACAGCATTTAGGTTAATACAGCACATTTATTATTAAGCATAGTAAGAAACTGCAATTCATTTGTTTAGTTATGGTTCTTCTGGCACATTGTAGGTTCCAAAAGAAAAAGTGTGTCCATTTCCTACCTCTTCCCATATACTCACAACCATGTTAAATATATCTATGACTAGTCAAATCCGAATCGAGGTATATTGAATACTAATATCTTATTCAAATATATAAATCTCGAAAATATTTAACTATTAATATTTTATTTCCTTTTTGGTTAAGGCCGAGGGGTCTGGCAACAGAGGAGAGCAACAGTCACCACAATCGTTGCGATTAAACGAAGTCAAGCGCGGCGAAAGATCAGGATTGATGACCCCGAACAATCAGCGTGTGGAACGTCCCCCGGAAGCAATCAATATTATTGTATTTAAATCTATATAAATAAATTGCATAAACAATTTATAGCTGTTATATTAATAAGAGGGTAAAAATGAGCATCAGCTGTGTGAATTAATCGGATAAAGAAATAACCTTAGCTGCATCTCTCATTTTTACCCTCGTATTAATAACTTCTAAATGGCCTCTGTAGTCGAAAAGGGTTTATAAAAAAACTTGTTTAAAATATGATTGGGGAATGGAATAAAGAAAGGTTGGGGTACCTGATGGTGAAGGGAAGAACTCCCGGTCGTGCTGAGCGAACTTCCAAAGTGAGATACTGTACTTCAGATAGTTGACGCATTGCACTTGCATCATAGTGTAGATCTGATCGGATGACCACTAGAGCTGTATCACTCTGGTGTGCTACAGACACGAAGTAAGGCGATGATTTGATAATCCAATTATCGGTCACCACTACTGTTGTAACGGCGTTCATTGAGTGACAGAACTTGTCGATCCTATAACTCCAGAACATTACATTCAATATATATTCACTTTTCGAACTGATAATAATAATAATATAAGAAATTAATGTATCTAAAACTAATCAGTTATACGAACTATATAAATACTGAATCATTTAAGATAATATCAATCAACTCTGGGGCTTTTATGCCCAATTGCACCAACAAGTCTTATATCTAGAGACCGGATTTTAAGCAAAATGCTTATTGCACAATTTTATAAGCAGCCATTAGATATTTAATTTCTATACGAATTAGGAAAAACTAAGTGTATTGAGATTGCATTTTTTATGCTTTTTTTGCTTTTTTTGAGTTTTCATGCTTTTTTTTCCCTTTCGTGCTTATTTGAACTTATTTTTACGAATATTTATATTTTTTTTTTTTTTTTATTAAAAAAACACACTTTTTTCCCATTCGCACACGCATACACCAGAGACGTATATAAGGGGGGAGGGAGGGGGCCCGCCCCCCCAAAAAAAAAAAAATTCCAAAAATCCCGCAGTGCGAAAAAATATAGCCCTGTAAAAAAAATTTTTTCCGCAGGGTGAAAAAATTTGGTTCCGCGAAAACAAAATTTTTCGCAGGGCGGGGCGGAATAAATTTAGTTTAAGCTTATTTAAAAAAAATTTGTATACGCCATTGGTATGAGTAAAAATTGCTTATGAGATGCTTTTTTTCAACTTTTATGCTTATTTAACAACTTTTTATTCAAGTTTTTTATGCTTTTTAAGCACTTTTTTTCCATTTTTTAATGCTTTTTTGTCCGCTCACTTATATCCTATATCTTGTGCAAAGCCGTCTAGAGCTGTAGTCTCAGCTTGCGTTGCACCAATGAATTTTCAAGTGATTTTACTCAAGCTGGCTTTGAGAAAAAACTGAAGTTCGTTTATTTGTGAAAGAAAAACGCTAAATTTTCAGCAATTTTTTATTAATTAACAAAGGTAATATTTTCAAAAATTTCGGAGACCTATCGGCACTTGGAATCGCTTGGAATCGACCAAATTACTCGTTCGGCAATTATTAATTGACTGAAGAAGGAGTGCCGATAGGTTCCTGAAATATTTGGGAATATATCTTTGTTAATTAATATAAAATTGCTGAAAATTTAGCGTTTTTCTTTGAACCCGCGACCTTTGGTACAGCACGTTAACCCCTACACCAAGGCCCGAGGCTCGAGAGCAAATTTCTAGTTATTCAAATAAAAACACTTGAAAATCTAGACCAGTGCATCTTAAGCTAGTGGCCCGCAGCCCCTAGGAGCCATGGATTACTCGCAGGGGGGCCGCCAAGAGTCTCAAATGTAACAAATAAGTCATTATTTTCATATAAGTTTAAATACTTGGCTTATAATTATAAAATTTAGAAAATATAATTGTGAGTATTTAAAATTTGGGTTTGTATTCTAAAAAAATAGGGAGGTCGTGAGATAACATGTTATTGACTTGGGTTTCAAGGGGGCCGCAGCTTCAAAAAGTTTAAGAAGCTCTGATCTAGACCACTCTGCTTTTAAACGTCTAATAAATAGTATTTTATAAATTTCTGCCCTCGGGCCTTAGTGAAGAGGTTAGCGTGCTGGCCTTTTGTACCAAGAGGCGCGGGTTCGCATCCTGTCCCAGGCGACAAAATTTGTTTAAATTGTATTAGCTACCAATCAATTTAAATTATATAAATTTCTAAATAATTTCTCTCCTATTCTTAAAGTCTAACGATAATCTTACAAATCCGATTAAACTTTCACTCATTAAATGCGGGATGAATTGTTGACTAGCCGGGGACATGGAAAATATTTCTGGAAAGCTTGTTATTCACTTATTTTTGTGAACAATAATAAATGAAATGAATGGAATTTAATGTCCCTGAGATCAAGGCCATGGCCAGAATATCTTTTTGAACAGATAGAGGTGGGAGTTTGTTTTTTTATTTAAGGTCTGGATGCCTACCCGCGACCCTCGGTACAGAAGGTCAGGGAGGGGGAGTTAATAAAGAATATCGAAAACTTAAATATGCGCAATCTTTATTTTTTAAAAATATATTACCTCCTAAACTCAGAGTTGATATCAGAAGCGACTGATCGCCATTGTGCCGAGGCAGAAAGATCCGCGGAGACATTCGCGAAACGTCTTAGGTTCTGCACTATAGGATTATCCTTGAAATCGTCCTTCCACCAGTAAAGAACGACGGCCCCGACGACTAGGGGGATCCCTGATATAAGTAGAATTATCGCCTGCCATACCAGGGATGAACTTCCCAATAATTGCCAAATGTTCTCTTCCGAAAGGTAAAGGTAACCAATAAGATACCCTGCAACAAAATCATAATTTAAATTTAATATTTTTTATGGCATTGTCGATAATAATAAAATTTAAAGTATCTTTTATACTTTATATTTTGGAATTTATTGAGATAAAATTAGGAAAAATTTGTTATAAACTTAATTATATTCAATAAAATGAAAATAATTTAAATAGGATTGAAAATAATTTATTCCAACATCTCCAGTAACGGGGTCTCTGGTGGATATTTCTAAAAAGTGGGTCACGGCTTTTTAGGTCCTGAATCTAGGCCTTGAGATAAAGAAGATTCAGCGAGTCAGCATAGAAATCAAAATCTATAGTAAGTTAAAATAATTAGATAATCTATTAATTAGTGAATAATATCAATATAATAATACCAGAGAGGGGAAGTGACTACAATAACAAATTCTTCTATTAGTTGGAAATTATTAAAAAGAAAGTTTGTCATATAATATTTTAAAACCCGTTAAATCGATGTTTTGGAGAGGAGAGAAGAGGAGCAGATCCTCTCCAGGAAGAGAGAGAGGACGGTTTAACGGTTATTTCTTATGAGTACTTTGAACTATTCTCATGATATAAAAAAAGCGAATTAATTGATAAGTCAAATAGCATGTAAACAAAACATACATCGCATGTCTTGAAATTGTGTCTCTAAATGAGATATTGATTTATCATTCTATTGATTATTTAATAATGAGTGGAAAGAAAATTAAACTTTGGATGTATCGGACTGGTCCAAATATCAAAGGGGTTTTAAATTTTAATCAGTGGGATGATTCGGAATGGTGGAAGGAAAAATGCATATTCACAGGACACCCAAGCGATCCAATTAATTCTTTGAAAAGTTTTCATAATCTTCTAAACGTAAGCAATAAGAAATATGGACAGAGTCTAAAGCCCTTAAATTCTGAATAAAGATTATAAAAGAAAAATAAGGCTGGGCTATCAAAAACATATTTGGCAGGGCCGTAGTCAGAAAATATTTCCAGGGGGAGAGAATGGGGTTGGGAACAGTGCTTCTTAAACCATTTTAAGTCAAGGCTCCCTTGGAACCCTTAGTCAATATCTCCCACCCCCTCCCCTATTTGTTTTTAACTCAGATTGATTAAAAAACTATTTATAATTTTGAATTTAACATAAACTCTATGTTATAAGCATTTGGAATTATATTATCATTTCAACATTTCAATACATTATGGAAATTTTATAATAATAATCTAAGTATTTAACTCTTGGCGGCCCCCTAGGGAGCCGCTGACCTACTTTAGGAAGCGCATCCAGAAAATATTACTCTCCCTTAGGTTAGGTTGAAGTGGCCGTACCCAGAGAGGGATCACACTTAGGCCAATTAGGCCCTTTGTGATACTACGGTGGGGCTATTCCCCTTTTCTACTCTAAAAGGAGACTTCGGCACGATGTTTGAATTATTTGAGGCAAGTTGGATTCGAACCCGAGCCGTCTTGAAACTTCGGACTCCGTAATCCTCATCTTAGCCGGCTTAGCCATTGCCTCCTCCTACTCTCCCTTACTTTTTCTAGTAATAAGTGACCAGTGACCTTATGCAACACCCCTCACCCCAAAAAAAAACCTTAAGTGATACTCTTTGAATTGTATAGATTTTAAAGAAATGTTCATTGATAATTGTATTTATAGGCAAATAAATTTATTTCACTACTATACAATCTAGGTTTCGGAAGCAAAACGCTTTCTTCCTCAGAAAACTAAATAGAGTTCTGAGAAAAACGAGCGTCATTTCTTTAAAATTCACCTTCACCAGGCTGCCTACATGAACTTTTTTTTTATATATATTTATATATTATTAAGTATTATAATAAATATAAACATGCAAACTCATATGATGATGCAAAATTTGATTTAATTAATAATATGAAATAATCTATATATTAATATATGTAAATAGATAAGATAAGAAATTTCTCTATTGAGATAATTATATGAATCTATTGAAACATAAAAGTGAAAAGACTTGTGATGAAATTCAATGAAAATGTTTATGATAAAGTTAGAAATTTTATCGTAGCATAGCTAGGGAGGCCTACTAGTGCAGAAGGAATGGGATTCCTAAATGAGAGTGACAAAGTCGGGGTCACAAGAGTCACGCTTCTAGTATTTAAGTTATGGAAAATCTACAAGGGTAGAAGGGGTAATTAATCGAGATCAAAAGATTTCTGTAATTCAAGGTGTTAGAGTGGAAGAAATGTAGTCATAGTATTCACTTAACTTAAACTTATATTGACAGTTTTAATTAATTAATATTTTAATTAAGTAAGATGCGATTTATTGAAACCTGAAAGGATTCTCTTTTGAACAAATATTTACTAAACTATAAATAATCATTTGGAAAAATAGCTGTGTTTGCCTATTTAATTGTAATTCAAAATAAATAATTAAGCTTATTAGGGATTTTTTGTGGCTGATTACTTTATTCTGCAGGTTTTTATTATTAATCATACTGAATGCGGTAATCACTAATTATTATCAATATAAAAAAAGAAATAAGGGAAATACGAAAGCTTTACACAAATTTAGAGGAATGATTAAAATAAATTTGAAAAATATTTTTCTAATCCTAGACGGATTGTTTTCTAGAATGTTGAACTTTTCGATCTGCTCTGTTTCCAATTGCAAATTAGAAAAGAACTGAACTAGGCCTAGTTCAAAGGATAATAAAAAAAATTAAAAAGTTTGCAATTTTCAATTCAAAAATTAGCAAAATCAAGCGATTTTAAAACTAGGTTACATTTGTTTTCTATATCGTTTTATTTGCAAATAAATTCATAAATTAATCTTGTTTTGTCCATCCATTCTCTCTTGATAATAAGCCAAGTTAAGAAATATTATTAGTAAATAAAATAAGTTTGAATCTTGGCAAATCCCCAATCAGGAGCGTCATGAAGGATCATGATCTTTTCCCAAACAAGCACCAAAATATGAGAAATTGTTATTTTATTCTTGTTAGATTTAAGTATAAATACTTTATTTAAGATACTTGGATGCTCAAGGACTCGTTTGCACCTCTCTTTATCCCAAGGACTCGTTTGCACCTCTCTTTATCCCCTGACCCTAATTAAATAAAATTTATGAATTAAAAATTTGTTGAAATTGGAAATGCGAAACAAAAGCAATTAAAACTTAATCAAAACAATGAATGTTCCACTATTATTTGTTAGTATATGGTTGGCAAAGTTGACCAGTCGGGGGTTAATTCGATCCCCATGAACCAGACCTTGATAATGTTCAGTTTTTCCCGTGAAAAATTAAGAACATAATAAGTAAATTAAAATTTTGCAAAGGGCTCTTATAAGAAGTTACAGTGAGTATCCCTTTATGAACCTCCCAAAATGGATGGAAAAATAATTAAGTTGTAATAGTCAGAGGCGTAATAATAAAATTAATCAGTTGTCTTTTTTGGTCCCCTAATAATACCGATGAAAATTTTTAAAAATCTATGACCATATTCCCATCTATTTTTTTTTTTGTAGTTTAGGCTTTCACAGTTGTTATCATTAGTAAAAGAATTAGATTTTCGGTTTAACTGTGGTTTATTTGTAAAAATTACAACGTTTCGGCCACTCATTCTGTGGCCTTCTTCAGCTACAATTGAGCTAAGATTACAAAGGTTGTTACATCTGTAACATTCAATTCAATTGAGATTGTCACAGATGTAACAACCTTTATAATCTTAGCGGAATTGTACCTGAAGAAGGCCACAGAATGAGTGGCCAAATAAACCACAGTTAAACCGAAAATCTAATTCTTTAACTAATTCCCATCTATTGGTAACCAAAGAGTGTCACGAAGGTAGTCCACAAATTTCGCCCCCTCCTCAGCAAAAACCTGGGAACTGTCACTGAGGCTATTTTATTTGATAAAATAAAAAACTTTATGAGAGAAAAAAGCCGGGTTGGATGTGATTTTCGGAAGAGAAAGAATAAATAAATATTACAAAATACTGAGACTAGATTTTCAAAAATGTAGTCAATTTGGGAGAGAAAAAAAATGGTGGACCCAATGGGCTAAAAATAACCCAATGTCCTACTTTGAAAATCAAGATTTCTGATCATTCTTGGATTAATAATAGGTCACAGTCAGAAAATATAATTAACGAAAACAAATTGATTTCAAAAATATAATAATTTAAAAGGAAATGAGGTAATATTATTTGAAAATAAAATAAAAATGTGGTGTTCGCTTACCAAAAGGCAGTAAAGAATGGGCGACCATTGTTAAAAGAGATCTTGTGATATGGTATTGAATAAATGTTAAATATTCATCACCAAGGAAAGGTGAGAAAAGCGATTCGACTGTCAATCCGGCAGAAATGAATTCCGATGGTGGATACATAAAACATATTGACATTAAGAAATAGAAGAGTGAGAAAACGAGAATAGGACTGGCCATTTTAAAGTCTCTGATATGCTCACAAACAGTCCAGGTGTTCGATACTAACTGAGTTTTTTTAATGACGGGTTAATGAATACATCATATAACTGTTATGCACTCAAACAAACATTCCATGTGTGATGTCAATTGGCGTTTGAAAACTTGCCGCTAGAGTGCTCTAGTCTTCTATCCGCTATTTTATAAAATAAAGTTTTTATTTTCTCTAATATATCTATTATATTATGCTTATCAAAATAAATTGATTAAATGCTATCTTATTTTTCCATTTTCCTATTAAATAATTGAGATATTTATGAAAACCAAATAATAATAAATCATGTTTTACTATCATAAGACGTTCTCAGAAGTTTATAATGGGGGTGGGGGCAAGAGTATTATCTATATATATAATTCGCTAATGTCTGTCTGTCTGTCACGCTCTATTTAGACAACTTTCCGTTGGAATTTCGAAACGAAATTATTTATGCTTAAAGATGACCATCCCGAAAATCCTATAAACTTTTTGAGTTATTAATTCCTAAAGTTACGATTTCTCCCATAGGAAATGTATAGAAAAATATATATATATTCTTTGCATTTATACAATATATTCTATGAATGTAAACAAATCCTCAAGCAGGCACTGGATTGGAATATAACCTGTAGTAATAATTTTTTTTCATAATTGAAAAAAAGGCTAGGGTCCGCCGCAGAAGGGCCCGAGCCAGGTGAGGGGGGTCCAGGAGGGGGGGGGCTGAAACCCCCTGTCTAGATGTCAAAGGCGGGCAGAAAGGGTTCTCATAATTAAGAAAAGGCGAGGGTCCGCCGAGGTGCAGGGGAGCGAAGACCCCTAGATGCAAAGGCGGACGTCAAGGGTTCTCATAATTAAGAAAAGGCGAGGATCCGCCGCAGGCGGGCCCGAGCCAACTGGAATAAGAAGTAGAGGGGTGTATTTCGGTTCGATCGTACTAAAAATATTCCTCAGAATACGTATTTCTTAGCTTACAATTGAATTGATAAAATGGTATGAAAATATCGAAAAGACAAAATGGTGGCTTATGAATATTTTTCACTGAGCCCTTCAATTCAAAATTTTTTGAATATCTAAGGGGGACAGCAGCTGTCCCCTCATTGGGTGGAAATGTTCATGAGCTATATTTTTTTTTCTCTCCAGGCACAAAAGTCAGTGCACATGTACATTTTTTTAAAAGGCCTAGTGTTTAAAACGACGAGAGTGCCTATTAGAGAAGTGTCTTTTAAAAGTTGTTTTAAACGCCCGCCCTTTGAATAAAATGTACATGTGCACCGACTTTTGTGCATCAAGAACGATCACAACAAGAACGGACAAACTCACCTTCCAACCAGAGTTTGTCCGAGCTTATTTTTCGGTCAAACTCTGGTTGGAAGGTGAGTTTGTCCGAGAAATAGAGCATGGGAAATACGAGTTAGGATATTTATTTATAAAATGAAATAATACTTAGGAATTGTTGAGATTCTTGGAACTGGTTTGGAAGGAAGAAGACTTCGAGGAAGGGTAAACTCAAGACCAACAAGATTGGCCAACTTCTCCTGAAAAGAAATAAAAAAAATTATAGAAAAATGGAAAAATCTTGCAAAATGTTTTAAATACAATCTATTTTTTTAACTTTTAAATTTTTAAGAATGATTTTTTTTTTTACAAATTTTATATTTGTCTATTTTTTTTTATATAATTATATATATGTACAATAATTAATTTTTTTTTATTTGAAAGAAATAAAAATTCAAAGACAAATTCAATAAAACATTCAGCGTAAAAAAGTTATAAAAAAAACACCATTTATATATATATTCATTATATCCTCCCCTGTGACAAAAACTTTCTCCTTAAAATTTATTATTTTTTTTTTTTTGGAAATGCTCGAAAATGAAACTGAGCAAATATTCATATTTGGAATTGCACATTTGGACAGTCTTTGACTGTTTAAAATAAAAAAAATAATTATATTTCTTACTTCGAGCAGTTCCCGAATCTGAAACGTCAACGTTAAAGACTTAAAAAAAAATTATGATTTGAGAAAACATTAATTGGATATTTAAATAAATAATATAACTTTGTTAACAGTACTAGTCCACAACCAATGTCAATCATAACAAAGCTTTTTTAATGTTTCAAACAGGCGCGTGGCAGGTTTTGACGATTCATGTAAAAGCAGTGGAAATTGAACTGCATAATACACAAAAACAAATAAAATGCGCATAACATCTTTAAGAGCTTTAAGTTAATAACCGATGGGTACTGAAACTGTTCAACAAAGTTAAAGAAGACGTTTCATAAATATTGAAAGTATTATCCAACCCGTTTCCCAGCCCGTATTAAGCATTAATAATTATAATAATGAAGGAGAGAAAGAGACTAGAGGAAGAATGGTCGAAATAGAAATAGAAAGAGATAATGATAGATACGATCAATGGAATTTTTTCTAAAATACCCTTTGGAACTTTTAAACCATGAAATACAATTATATAAACAAAGACCGGATAATATCAATTTTTTTTTAAAGGTAATTTTAGCACATTTTGAAAATTCGCTCACTGTAAATATAGACATATACAGGGCAAAATTTTTTTTATTTATTTAAGTTTATATATATATAATAATTTTCCGACAAAGAAAGAATTTTCGCATTATATTTTATATACACAATATATGTATATATAATTATAGACCAAGAGTTGTCATACGCACAGAACACTCACAAATTCACGCACTATTTTTTTTTATATAATAATAATATTTATAAGAGTAAATACAAATAAGTTCTGTTTGTTGTTTCAATATAAAAAATAAACACGAAAAAAAGAGGATATTTAAGTGGTGCATTAGAGGAAAAAAAAATAAGTTAATATATTAAAAACAATAAATGTTAACAAAATTGTTTGAATTAAAAGATTAAATTAAGAGTTAACATATATAGATAGATAAACAGTCAAAACAAAAAAAAACTTCCCTTTTTTTTTGAGTCATTATATTAATCGAAAATTTTTTAATTTTCAGATATAATTTAAGTCTCTTTCTTTCATGTATCTTATTGAGGAAAGGAAATAAAAGAAAATTCTTTAATTTTCTTTGAAATCTGAATTAAAAAAAAGCCTGTTAAATATTGCTTGGCTTTGAAATGTCTGTGAAGCTTAGTCAAAGTCAAAAAATAATGATGAGTAGCAGGGTGAAGAAAAGAAAAGCAGCTAGCATTTATTTCATTTAGTTCCTGGCTAACGTTTCAGTCTCGGTCGAGACCATCTTCAGAGCATATGGGCTGTCAATATGAGATAAATATATTACAAACTTACACAATTCATAACCTTGAAGTTAGAATTTAAGTATATAAATGTGGAATCCTAGATTAGGCGATAAAAAGAAGAAAACCAGCTTTCTTTTTCTCTCTCACCACTTCAATTTTTTTGCAAATATTTCGGCTCCATACAGTGGCCATCTTCGGGGCATATCTGTCAATTTAGGCAATACATTTATTTTTTTCTATTATACAATTTAAAAAATTTTTAGATTTTTTTTTAACACACACTTTTTTCCCATTTACACACACATACACAGGGTCTTCTCGGTAACTCTGGTCATATAAGAGGGTTTTTTTTGGGATTTGGTATCCAAATGACTTAAATAAAATACTAGGGCTGCCTGAGAACCGAACCCGAGACCCTTGGTATAGAAGGCAAGCGCGGTACCAACTACCCCAAGCCCGAAGGCAAAATTTTTTTAGTTACTTTATATGTTATTTACTTTGAATTTTTTGAGAGAAATTGTCAATTTTATAAAATATTTGAGGACAATTGAGCGCATGGGCTTCGTGCCTGGACGTTCTTTGCCAGTATATGATCTAATTAACAAGTTAATTAAAATATTAGCTCCCTGCTGTCTCCTTCTTCCAAGGGGTGAGAGAGAAAAAGAAAGCTGGTTTTCTTCTGTTTATCGTCCCAGTAAATAGATATATACAGGTTGAAACAAATGAGTTTATATTGGAAGAGTAACAGTCGTATGGTGCCTCTAATCGACTACAGGTAATATTTATCTCATATTGACAGCCCATAAGCTCTGAAGATGATCTCGACCGAGACCGAAACGTTAGCCTAATGGGTCATTTAAGACCCATTAGGCTAACGTTTCAGTAAATAAATTAAATAAATGCTAGCTGCTGTTCTTTTCTTCACCCTGCCATTCATCAACAACTTTTATCCAGTTATAAATCTACTTTTCTCAACATCAAAAAATAATAGAAAATTTTTTTTTCTCTCTTATATTTGAAATTTTTTTTTTTTTTTTTTTTTTTCAAAAATGCAGAGTTTCTAAGACCCTCTCATGATAAAAAAAAAAACTCACTTTGTATAATAATATATTTTTGGACATTTATTCATTTACAGAATTTTCTCTTCTAGTTGATAATTTTTATTTTTAGAGAAGACACAGACAGAAAAAAGAAATTCAAAAAAAAGGGAAATTTTTATATTCAGCGTTGTCTAAATTTAAAATGTCCTCTAAGAAAATTCACCGTAACACAATTCGTTAAGAATTTATTTCATTTTTTTAAACTAGTTATTTAATTTAAATAACAATTTTATATATATATTTATGTATATATATATATAATTTTTTGTTATTTACAAAGGACTCGAGAAGAAGCATTGAACAGCGACTGTTGGAAGCCTATAGCGAATGGAGTTCAGCGATATATAAATACTAATTTTTTTTTTAAATAAAAGATTATCTTAATAATAATAATAATATACATAATATTCAGATGAGCGAAAACAGACGCTGTTCAATGCCCAAAAATTCCTCTATATTTTAGGCTCGCCATTAGCGAATTTTTAAATTTTTTTTCTTTTTTTTTATTACAAATAAATTTATTAAGGAGGACGGGGTGGGAATAAAGGGTTGTTTTATTAAATAGTAAATGAGATATTCGAAGGATTTGGGAAAATGGGTGAGGGAAGATTTGGAGCGCATATTTCATCCTGTCAGTCCAATCATAATTCAAGAGATAGAAAATCTCTTTTTAAATAAAACGTTTTAAAAGATTAATCTATCCAAATTGAGGCAGTTTCCGTTTAATCAGTCAAAATTAACTTCAATTACATACATTATATAGGAGAAAACTAATTAGGCCTAATCAAATATTTAAATGTTTTCTGTTATATATATAAAGATATGTTTATATTATCAAAAGTAAAAATATTTTAAGCCCAATTTGGTGGTATTAAATCTTTCAAGGCGAAACTTTTCAACAGATAGAGTCTCGAATTAAAAGAGCGAAAGGATAAAAAATATTAAAGAAAAGTTTATTCTCTAAGCCAGGGGTGGCCTACCCAAATTATCTTTGGGGCCACTTTGGAAATGCATCATAGCTCCGCGGGCCGCATATCATTATAAAATTATATATATCCCCATATTAGATTTAGATATTTTTTTTCTCGGGTGAAAAATTGAAACATAATAAATTATTATTATTATTATTATTATGACAGGGCCGGGTAAAATACTAAGTAGCTATTTTAAATACAAAATTCGTATTTATTTTTGAAGTATTAAAAATAAAAAAATCTGGTGTGACTGGTGGCACAGCAGACAACTTTCTCTTACCTTCGGTAATCGAAAGTTGTGTTCTGTACTTGTCACACCAGATTTTTTGTGTACATATATTTAGTTCCCGACAGTAGGGAACATTTGAATTCAGATGTAAAATTTATAAGTATGGGAAAATATTTATATTTTGTAACCATGGTAACCATTTCTCCTTCCTATGAACTACAAGAGTAAAGTGTGCTTCAAAAGATTTCAAAGGCAATAAACATTTTAAAGAGCATCTAAAAAATAATTGATTTTTGAAATTTAATCAAAATCGTTGGACCGAATTTTGAGAAAATCGAAAAAAACTGAAAAAGTATATCAGTACTCTTTGGCCGATTTTATTCAAAAGCTTCGTGACCCGTCCAGGAGGGGGGTGCCTAACTTAAATATAAATTTCAACTTCCTAGCTGTTTTCGTTCTTGAGATATTTTGTTCACAGACACACACATACAGACAGACCATGTCGAGAACACCACTTTTTTGGATTCAGGGGACCTCGAAACGAGTAATCCATCAAAATCTCGACATTTCTATGGTTATCAGGGTGTCACAGGTATTTTAAAAAATTGTAAAAATGTTTTAATATCACGAACTACTCTTCCAAGTTCCTTTAAAGCAACTTATCCCTCACTCTATTAATAAACGGAAACTACCTTAATTATTAAAAAAATCACCAGGGAATATATCAACAAAAATAAATATTATTTTCATAAATATATTAGCTAGGTGGAGCTTTGTTTGAAAAAAATGGAATTTTTTCAAACAACGCTCAGACTGTTCATTAGTCAGTCAATATATCGTTTAAGATAGCAAATTTATATATATAGTTTGTAATAATAATAAATATTATTTTTTTAAATAAATAAAAATTGATATTTAGCACAAAGCAATCAATCAATCAACATACTGTGTAAATAAATATACAAGAAAATATAGGGTATGTAATAAATAAAATATAAATAATTTCTTTTTAGAAATATCGTTTTGCAAATGTGAATAGCTTTCCTGAAATATCCTTTATATTCAATGTATTTATTTTTAAAATGAAATTTCTTGTTTTTTTTTTCTTTCTACATGGTTTTTGACAACTTGACTGGACTGACTGATAGCAAGCGCCTAGTGGGGCAGTGATGTCTTACAATCAAAGTAGGAACTAAAATATTGCTCCTTTATTTATTTATATATTCATTTTTTAAATAAATAGCCAGAATAAAAAAATAACCGGGGGTCAGATTCACATCCATTATAATAATTAAATATCAGTTTAAACTAATAAAAAACCTGAGCGGTTTTTACTATGATTAACCGGACATAAATATTTTAAATATCAATGCGTATTTGGAATATATATATATTATATATAATAATCGTAAAAAAAAGTTAACAAATAATAATAATAATAATAAAAAAAAAAAAATAATATAATATAAAATTTGGGGAGTGTCAGTCAAAGAGATGGTAAATGATGTAGTTGTCTTTACCTTTTTTTTTTTTAATAAAAGTGAGATCCAAAGCATGAGCTAATTTGATGATTTGGAAACGAAGTGGTTCTGGAATGGCCTAAGTTTCGAATGAGCAAAAAATAGATAAGAAAAGGGAATGGGGGGGTCAGCCAGAAGAGAACTGGAGTAGACTAGAAATGAGATGAGTCTTTGTTGTTGTTTTATGTTGTTGATTTATCCTCCTTCTTGCTGATGAATTGTATGAGATTATGGAGGGCAATGGGAAAAAAGATTAGGAGTAATGAGTAAGGAATGGACTTACGCTTACATTTAGTTCAAGTTAGTAAGGCAATCAATCGATGGAGTATTTTATTTGGCATGGAGGATGCGGGAGAAGCAGCCTAGATGCAACTATCGGGATGCTGGCTGGTGAGCCCTTTGCGACCTCCGCCTTTGCCTTTGGCATCGGCTTTTCCGCCACTCGCAGGATCAGCACCACTTGGCTTCCTTGGATTGCCCAGCGTCACTAAAGCTGAGGCGATTGCCAATCCAGCTATAACAAACATAATAACATTTATTAATAAACGATTCAATTTACATTTTATAATCATGTTAAAAATAATCTACCAATAACTCATCATTCCTTTAGAATTGTGTATAGTATTTTTTTTAATACTAATTAGTTAAATTTTGTTTGAAAACAGATGGAATTTTTTCAATCAACGCTCAAATAGTCTGTAAATAAGCTAGTCAATATATCGCGAGATGAGGTTTTGATTGGGCAAAAATTGGGCACCGTGGAGTCGGACATTCACGTTTTCGCGGCGGGCCGACTATTTTTATCCTAGATCGGTGTAATAAACACAAAATCTCTTATAGAATATTAATTAATACATATATAAATTATCGTCTCTCATTTCAAGGGATTTTTTATCCCCCTCCGGTAAAAAGTAAGCTTCTTATTGTTATTTTGACATTGCTTATTCTAAAATATTTTATATTTTAAAATTATTATTAAAATTAAATGAAATAAAATTTGGCTGCATTTTTCTTAGAAAATTATTCCTTCTAACCTTGAACATATTACTAGAGCTAATAGCTGTTATAATAACAAATATTTCAACAATTACTTTAATCTAATCAAACAACTAGGTAAACAAATATTTTGAACTACCATTTAGAAAATGAATGTGACTGTGAATAACTGATAAGAGGAGGAAACAGCCCCCCTCAGTGGATATTTTTCCCAAAAATCATAAACAATTTGAACATTTTTTCGAGTTCTTTTGGTCAACTATATAGTGAATTAAAGAAGTAAACCGTAGGATCAGTTGACTATATAATAAAAAATAAAAAAAGAATACCTGATTGGCCTGTGGGAGTGTACATTTCGCCTCCTGTAGGAAGGCGGATTAGAAGGGAGAGGACGGCCGCTCGATTACCACAGCACGGTTCAAGCGCAATCGGACTTGGCGAATCCTTCAAAATAAAGAAAGCACACATATTATTTTAATCTATGAACAACCATTTATTTACATATTTTTTTATTAATAATTCAGGCCTTTTTTCTTTCTCAATGGTATTAATGAAATTGTCTTTTTTTATGAATAAAAAAAGGAAATATTTTTTTCTATTCTATTCAAGAATGAGGAGATTTTATTTCACCAGCCTCTTACTTTTTAAAAAATATAAAGAGCTCTAATCTATTATCATTTACAATTACCTATAGTCGATTGAACGCACCATATGACTGTTACTCTTCCGCTAATATACTCAATTGTTTTAAACCTCAATATATTGTTTTATATTATATTTATATATTGAAATTATAACTTATTGGTTATGAATTATATGATTGAGTTTATAATATTTATTCCATATTGACAGCCCATAAGCTCTGAGGATGGTCTCGACAGAGACCGAAACGTCAGCCTAATGGGTATTATTAAATAAATGAAATAAATACTAGCTGCCACTCTTTCTTCTTCTTGCTACTTCAAAATATAATCATTAGTTTCTTATAAGAACTATAATTATATGTGATTGGGAGAAAAAATATCTTGGTAATAGTAAATCCTAAAACAAAAGTATTTACAAAAGCAATCCCATTTGCTTTCAAGTTTTTATTCCTCCTTTTATAACCAATAAAGAAAAAAAAATATCAGGCTTCATACTGAAAATATATTTTTGAGAATAATAATAAAGAAATAAGAAAATAAGCTTGATCTTTTTTTAGGTTATGGTTCAATTTTTATTAGAAGTTTATCAAACAATTACTGTAAAAATTTGATTTACAAAGAAAAAAGTTGAGATTAGCTGTTAATATAGAAATATGAGTTGTCTAGTAAAAATAAAATAAATATGAGGAGATACTAACAACAAATTTCAAGATTCATTCCCGAAACAAACATGGCGCTGATTCAACAATCACTCGGCGAGTGCGTTTACACACAAAGCTAGTAAGGCTGACCGCGCACGGTCGATTTTTAGTCGAGCGATAGTTTAGTCGATGGACATTTGGACTTTGTTACGCATTAGTGTGTAAAGCGCCAAAAAATTAAAAATTGAGTTAAGCACGGAATATTGTTTCAAATGCTATAATTAATAGTATTTTTTATGAAATATGTCCTAAAAAAATTTATATTTAATATTACTTGCACAATTGACAAAAAAAAATTATATATAATCTAATCAAAACAAAAAACTTTAATGTTAATTTTCTCAAATCTCGGTAGCTGGCACTTGACATACTAATGCGTAACAGGTCCATATATGGATTAAGTTCAATGCGCACACGACTCAACTGCAGATCAATTCGATTTTTTAATCAAATGCGATCGATCTGCACTTTTGACAAAAAAAATCGACCAACTATCACTCAACTCCTATAATGTCATAGCTGCCTATTGAAGCGCGCACACAATCGACAGTTTAGTTGGCCAATTAAAAAAAAAAAATTATCAATTGCAAAGTTTCAATTTAAAAATCATAAATAATTAAAAAACTTTTCGGGATGTTGTAAGAATTTATTATAGAGCGTGCGGAAAGCAGGTGTCGTGTAAAAGATGTAAAAATAAAAAATTTGGCAAAGTTAACTGATTACTTTTGGCCATAGTTTATTCGACATCATTCCTTTCTTATTCAATTCTCAGATTAATATTTTAAATATAACAACTCTTCTTTTAAAAATTACTTACTTTTTTTCCTTTTTCGAAGTGTAGTTGCTCCAGGAGCCATGTTTGTAGGAGCTACGATAGCAGGCGAGGCGGCAGAGCTGTTATCATTTACAACCACGGTAGCCGTTGTATCTCCAGTCGGTGATGAAAATGAAGTTGGAACTGTGGGGAGTATCGGACTCAAATCAGGGCCGAGTTTCTCTCTTCGTTCTATTTCGACAAGAACCTGAGAGAATGGACGACTCGCCATTTGTTCCATCTCAACAAAGAGACGCTAAACAAAAAAAAAATACAATCAAATTTGAAAAATAAGTCAATTTTAATAATTTGAGAGGCACAATTTGCTTCAACACACATATGGCAAATGGACAGTCAGCTCTAATTCTAAGCTAAATAATCTCACCTGACGTCTTCTATACATATCGTATTTTTGTTTAATTTTCCACAATATAGCAGCCGCAAGGAGCAAGAGCAGAAAACAACTAAAATAAAAAAAATATAATTAAATTATCATATTTAATACTAAACTCTAAAAATAATTTACCTAGAGAAAGTAATAAAGAATTGTTGTAAATTGAGTTTATGATGCTGTGAAAATGAGATTTGTATCCAAAGTGGCGGATGGAAGTCATAAACGTAGACGTAGAAAGTAGTGAGGGTGACGTTGTCTTCTACTCCAAAAACATGTTCTCCTTTCGTAAATCGATAGCGATAAGTAGTAAAATTGTATGCAGTAATTATAGCCTTTTCAGGACTATTAGCTGTTAGATCAAATACATATATAAAGATTAGAATTAAATAAAAACAATTATTATTTTTAAATATTTAATAGAGTATTTATAATATAAATAAATTTCTCTGATAGAATGTTATTATATATTTAACATAATGTATGATTTGTTGTGCCCCATGGCCTCTGGGAATCGAACCCATGATCTCCAGTCTTTCGGTGTGCTATCCATTGTGTACCAGGCCACCGAACCTTCGACCTACACATGAGAATGTTATATTTTCGTCCTGTATGTCGCAAAAAGAGGAGGGCAGGGGAGGTGATAAATCCCCGGGCCTTCAACCATAAATTTCTGAAGAAAAAATTAGATTTATGAAAAAAGAATATTTAAAAATATTTTCATTCAAATTTTCTTTCTGAGGGTGTCTTAATTGATCACGAAAAAAAAAATTTATTCCTTTCTAATTCATTAACTTTTTTTGAGGCGGGGGGGGGGGGGGGGCTTAGGACCCGGCAAGGCTCTCGGCGGCCCTGTCGCAGAAATTTGATCAAATCAGAGGAGATGTAAAAATGACGATTTGTGATTTTTCTAAACAAATCAAAGCATTTGAGCAGATCGTTAAAATGATAACACTAAATGACAAAAATAACATTTTTAAGCAATTAAAAAGAAATATTTAATTTAGCAAACCAAGCATTCATTAGGTATTTTTGTTACGACTTTTTTGTTATTCGCGGAAATTTAAACATTTTAGAACAAAATACGGTTGCCTGGCCATTATTACGTTTAGAACTTAGAACAATATTATATATTATTGTAAATATTAATATAATAACTTGCATACGCCCAGATCATTCTGTTTCGATAAAGGAAAAATGCTGATTAAAATTACCTGTTTTTATTGTGATGTTCATTTTCGCCATCACACTGCACGTAATACTAAAATCGGCGTCGATATCCGGCTTCGGTGGGCTATTCTTAAAATTAATTCTTGTGAAATGTCGATCTTCACGTTTTGATAAATTGAAAGTAAATTGATAATCGATGGTGAGATCATCTAAAAAGAAAAATAATGAAACAAAGAAATAAAATACGAGTAAAAAAATAGAAGATGCCTTACAGAAACAAGAGCCATGATTGGTGGGATCGCCTTGGTAATGATTAGTGGTGTCGCAACGTTCACAATGGTCGCCAATCATACCCTTTGTTGTGCAATAGCATTTCCCTGTGTCTGGTACACATTCTGTTGCTTGATCGTTGCATTCACAGGCTAAAAGCATAATAACATTTCAATTATTGTATTATATTTAGATATCAAGGACACTAGGATACTAGGACATCCTCCCTAGCATAGAAGAGGTTCGATAAAGGAACCAGAAATAAGGATTAGCTAGAAATGAAGGCTGGAGGAGGAGTTAGAGATAAGAAATAATATAACTTCAAGGGGTGCGTAAGATGGCTACGGCCCGAGGCCGGTGGGGTTTGAGGTGTATGTTTTCGTGGACGTAAGCACCTCGGATAAATAAAAGGGGATCCCGATAGAAATTTCAAATAATTATGAAGGGTTACATGTATTATATCAAGAATTCTAATAATTTCAAATAAAAAGAACCAGAAATACTAGTTCGAAGTATCGAGCCGTTTTATGTTCAACTTTCCTTCTCCTTAATGATTAAAAAAAATAACAAGAAGTTTCTTTTGTAAATTCAAAATAAAATAGGTATTAATTCATATATTTAGTTCAACTTACGGAGACATTTTCCGCCATTGATTGGATTGCCATAATGTCCAACTTGGCACATATCACATTTGGCACCTCTAGTTTGATTCCAACAGGGCTGTTCGCAAATTTCAGTCCCGTTTATGCAGCGTTGATGTCCATTGCATTGGCACACTAAAAATAAAAACCCCGTTGTTTATTTAATTAGCCTACTTACAATAAAAAAAAGACTTTGATTTGAAAATAGTGCTCACTTGGGCAAGATGTGAAATACCAGAGGTCGGAGGGACACCTGTGTTCGCTTCGAGGATCAGGACCGACGTTACCTCCAGGCATGCACGAGCCTCTTCCGGTTCCACTGCCGTCCTCGCACCAGCCACATGCAGGATCATCACTGCACTCGGCGCACGTCACATAGTATGTACACGAGGACTTCCCTTCAAAGACCAGGAACAATGTCGTCAAGTTAACAGCAATTTTCCTCATCACTTTAAGGCTTGTTCAATAATGCTCGGAGGCTAATTTGTTATGAAAATTTAAGTATTAGCTTATTTTAAAATAAACAACCAGTCTCAAGAATAATTTTAAATCAATTATTTAATATGAATAAATATAATATAGATTTGCATAGGAAGTTGCGATATTTGTAAAATAAAATAGTCCAATACAAAAATAATCAAACGAATATAATAGACCACTTTTTTCTGATTTTTTGTTCATATCCATTAAGTTTTTTATGTGTAATTAATAAAGGAAAGTGACCCAAAGTGGGCCCCCATTTTGTTTTTTACAAGTGTAAACCAAACAACAAGCTAAAAAGTATTTAAAACATGTTTATAACTAGACCCCCCCCCCCCCATATTTTTTTCCCTAGTTTAGTTGTTTTATATTTACTACAATTTAAAAATTCATAAAACAAATTAATTAATTTAATTGTATGCGGTAGTCACTTAACTACTATTTTAACATAGATTTGTTAGGTAGTGCCACTGTAGAAAGGAATTATTAAGGAGGCCCGACTTAGGAACCGAGGCCCACTTTTGGTCCCTTTCCTCTAGTATTATGAATATGTTGAATTCTATTATAGAGAAAAATGTTAAGTGATCGATGAAGAAAACCAGGAGTCGTAAAAAAGTTGGGAATCCCTGGTTTATATAATTGTTTTATATTTGTAAAGCATATATATATATATTTACCTGAAACTGTGCTTCGGCATCTGTTTTGATTGATGGTCCACTCACGACATTGACCATAGGGAAACGAAGTCGTATAGGCATTTTTGTCAATACATCGTCCCTCATTCTGGCACCAGATACAATCCTCATTAGTACAATTGACACATGTCTTCATATTTGAGCAGCTCTTATTGCATGGCAGAGGATCGGCTGTTGCTGTTACATTTCCCAAAAGTCGGCAGTTGGATTCCAAATCCCAATAGCAATATGTATGCGCAGTACAGGCATTACAGGACGTTTGCTGGTCACAAATTAATTGTGCTGAGACTGGACATTCCTCCATTCGTTTCACATCTTTCGGCTAAAAATTATAAAATTATTACATAAGGTTTGTTTTATATATATAAACTAATGGTTACTGAGTCTAAAACGTTGATTATTCATAAAAAAATTCAATTAAAATAATATTAATTTGCTCGTACCACTGAAAAGAGATGATGTCCCGAATGATTGGAATGAAGAAAAGAACCAAGATTAGCAGCTGTTGAACCCGTAGATGGAATATCAGGACAGGAACCGTGAAAGCAACCAACAAAGGTGCCACACCAGATGCAACCGTGGCTTGTTTGTAAACAAGCAGCACATTCTTTCATAGAGGCGCATATCTCGATTTCGCGTTGTGTAAGAGCATTCATCGCAGCTCTAGATTCTTCTGGACATTGTCGGATCATCGATAAAGATTCCATATCCATATGTTCTGTGTATTCAATTGGCATACATCGAGAACTCTGCCAATCCCAAACACATTTTGCACCGATACGTTGACCTAAACATGTAGATTGATTTGTCAACGCATGACATACACCCGGAGTAAACCTGAAAATAAATATATGGTTAATTACAATTTAAAAAAAGGAAATTGATATGATCATACAAATAGTTATGTTCAGTGCTTCTTAATTAAGTAAATTTCATTAATACCCCTTATATGTGATGCGGAAAGTGAAAGGGGCTTCTTGTCGGAAATTTCACAAATTGAGTTATTGATATTTTATTGTAGAGGATAATTTCCTGAACATTTTAAGAGCAAAACCACTCAAAAACTAAAAAAGCTGCAGCTTTTCAAAGTTATAGATATAAAAAACAGGACATTAAGAAAAATGCAGTTAAAAAGAATGAAAAACTATTTATTTGTTTAATGTTACTAAATCGATAATTTTGTAGTATTTATCGGATTCTCAATCTCTCTAAAATTACCGAATGTAAAGAAAATATTGAAGAATCGTTTTCAATCGAAACCCAAAAATCAATATTTTTGACCTAATTCGATAATTTTACTAGACGACAAGAGCTCTCTTTTCACTTTCCGCATCACATACCATTTCTCTAAATATAATAGAAATAAAATTAAACTTACACAAGTAAATCAGCAAGCATTTGTCCATCGAAACCACCATAAATATAGAGTCTCCCTTGAAAAGTGACTGCTGAATGGCCAAATCGAGCAAGATCAGCACCAAGGTGCCTGGGCAGTGGCAGAGTATGCCATTGATCACAAATAACGTCATAAGCGAGGGCTTGTCGTGAATAACATCTTGCGCCCTGATGTTGCATCGTGTCGTTGTGAGTATTCCCACCGAAAATAACCATCATACCGGGGGTGACGAACGTGCCCGTATGAAGAGTGCGACCTGTCGGAGCTTGGGTTAACTTCGTCCTGAAAAGAATCAAATTAAATTTATTAATGGATAGGTTAGGAGTAAATATTGAGAAAAGAAAGTTTGATTATAATATATGTTAATATATGGTGAAATGATATCGATTCCACTTCATTATTGGGAATACAAATTTTATTAAATTCTTTTGAGAGCGTAATGTGATATATATTAAGTTTAAAGGTTTCTGGATACTACTAGCTACTTGCTCATTGGAGAAATTCAGAAACCTATAAACTACATATTATCTGCTATACACCTGCGTCAGATATATATTTATTTATTTTGATAAATATAATAATTATCTGTTTGTAGAATTTTCCAAAAAAACCCTGTGCTGCTAAAAATGTTTTCAAATTGAAATTTCAGGAAATTTTAATATTAATTAGTCTTTATCTGATAACAACCTTAATTAATTTGTAATTATATAATCAATCTTACCAAGTCCTTGAATTAGGTTCATATGAGTAGAGTTCTCGGCTTAATTTCGAAGTTGAAGGATTTTCAGCGACAAAACCTCCATAAACATAAATGCGCTTTGTGTGTGGATCCCAAGAGGCGGAGTGACCGTAACCTCCACGAACTGGGTAGCCTCGAGTGGGGACTACCGACCACTGACTAGCACCTAGAAAAACAAAAAAGCATTTTAAGAAAATTTTTTCATTTAATTCAGAAGTCATTAACATTATTTTTTTTTTAAACAATAAACAAATTATCTTAATCATTAAAAAATAAAAGTGATTTTATCTTAAAATAAATATTTTTTATTTCTGTTAATGAATACAGGGATCATTAACCTTTTTATAAATATTTTAGTATTTCTTCAATAAGGAAGGATTGAAAAATTAAGACTTTGTACATGCACTTAATTGGTCTGAAAAAAAGAGATAAAGGAGGAGGGAGGGGGAGGAAGGGGTTTAAGTAATTCGTAAACAGCTAATAGGATCACATTTTGTTACTTTTGCTGTCAAGAATATAAAAATAATAATTACCAAAGAGATATTCCTGTACTATATTCAAATAACCATATGATGGAGAATGGCCGAAGATGACGACCATCCTCGCTGGTTCTTGAAAGATAACAGTGGCTGTGTGCCCAGCTGTTCGCATTGGACCTAAAAAAATAATCATTTGTACGTTTAATATTAAAATTTTTTTTTTTTTAATTAAATCAAAATAAGATACCGCAAAAAGGAGGCTGAGAAAGTGAGCTATTCGAATTGAGAGTGTTATTGATAGCTTCATTTCCAAGAATGCAAGGTCCAGTCGTTCGAACTGTAATATTTTCCCAATTTTGAGCGGAAATATCAAATGACCAGAGCTCATTGCTTACATGTCCTCCTTTTTCTACACCGCCATACATATATATTTTATCCTATAAAATTTAAAAGAAAATATATTAAAAAAATAAAAAATATATTTAAAAATAAATAATTAATTTTTTACTTACTCCAAAAAGAACAACAGAATGGCCATATCGTGGTCTTGGACTTTTATTTTCAAAATGTCTTGTTTCCCATACTTTCCCTAAAAAATAATATAAACTTCATCTAAATGAGCTATACTAATAAACAATAAAGGGAGTATAGAATTTATAACTTTTTCGGTTAATTATTCTAGAAAGTTTGATTAGATTAGGGAATAAATGATAGTGGTGAGAGGGGGGGGAACTCTCCCTGGGCGCAAAATAATATTTTAGCTTAGGACCTTTTGCTTAGCTTCATATCAATGATTTATTTGAATTTGGGAGAGTGTCACATTTAATGAATATGCAATTGTGCACACACTTTGAAATACGATTTTTTATTGAATTTTAATGCTTTTTATGCGAAGAATAAAAAATAATTGTGCGTTAAATATTTTCTTTTTGCAAGAAGAATTATATCCATATAGGTCGAAAACTGATGATGTATATACATTTATTAATTTCTACAAAGTTTTAAAAATTAGAGATCAGTGAATGAAAAAAGTCAAAATTCACTAAAACAGACTCTAATTCGCGATCTCTACGGACTTGCACAGACTCAGGACAGATGAGAAATCTTAATTTAAGTATGTACTCCTCTCTAACAATTGCCAAAATAATTAAAATAATGAACCGTCAGTCGAGTTCTCTCTTTGGATGAGAAACATTTTAAATGGATTCTACAATATTTTTATGGCTTATTAATGAAAACTATATTTGATTGAGAAAGAATGCTGACTTAATATACCCACTGTATTAACAGTTGGCATTTTTTCAAAAAAAATATGAAAATTTTTTAATTACCATTAAGATCATAGAGATAAATCATTAAATTATCACTTCGACTATAATCCTCCCCTCCAATTATATAAAGAGAATCTTTAAAAACTACAGCGCCATGGGAGGCGGATCCCTCTGGAAGAAAGCCTTGAGGTCTGATCGCTTCCCAATAGCCAAGTGCCTCCTGTTGACTGCAATCTTCACCTGCAAATAATAACATGAGTGTTAGTGTATTCAAATTAGGTAAGAATCTACTCTTTACAGCGATTTAAAACAATTTAAAAAAAAAGTCGCAGACAGGTTATATATAAAAAGAAGCTGGAGATCGTAATAAGCTGTTAATATTAAATTAGTATTCTCAATTGAACTTTTCTTAGGGTAGAGCAAGGGCGATCCTAGCCTTACATTTTGGGGGGGGTCACTGTTTTTTTTTTTTTTTATAGTATAAATAAATGTACCTGGACCCCAATTTTTTTCTCTTTTCCCCCCCCCCCCCCCCACCCCCCCCCCCCAATTTAATTTTTTTTTTTTTCCTCATCCCCATACAAATAAATTATACATAAAAAAAAAAAAAAAAAAAAAAAAAAAAAAAAAAAAAAAAAAAATTACTTTTTTTTTTTTTTTTTTTTTTTTTTATTTTAATTTTAAAAAAAAAAAATTTTTTTTTTACAAGAAACAAGAAAAAAAATATCAAAAAAAATAAAATAAAATAAAAAACAATAAAAAAAATTTAAAATATAAAAAAAAAAAAAAAAAAATGTATTATATATAAAAAGAAAAGAGGGGGGGGGGGGGGGGGAGCCCAAAAAAAAACCCCGAAGGGGGGGGGGTCTAGTAAATATATATTAATCAAATATGAGTATCGTTTAAGTCTTGAATGGCCTAAATTGCCGAAAAGATTGTGTGAATGGGAGAGTGAGTGGGAAAAAGTGTGTTTAAAAAAAAAAGATTTTGGGGGGGTCACGACCCCCTTGACCCCCCCTCTGGGACCGCCCTTGGGGTAGAGCATGCGATTTACAAAAATTAAATTGATGGTTTATTTTATTCATTCTTATTCTTAAATATTGAGAATAAAAAAGAAAAGATATAATATTTAAAAAAATGCTATAATTATTAATTAGAAGAGAAGGACTGGAAACCTCCTGGAAAAACAGCAGCCAGGTGAAATATAAAACGTTATATTCTGACGCCGACGTTTCGAGAGCAAGTCACTCTTCTTCAGGGGGACGACTTCCTCTCGAAACGTCGGCGACAGAATATAACGTTTTTGATTTCACCTGGTTGTTGTTTTCCCAGGAGGTTTCCTGTCCTTTTCTTCTAATTGTATATTTACAGCCATTAAACTCAACAAAGCTATAATTTTTATTTGAATTTTCTACTGGGATTTTCGTTTATTTATTCGAAGTAGTTTTGTTCACGCAAATACACACCTCAAACCCAACAAGACCCCTTAATTTAGGGGTATCTTTTTTACTTCCCATTCATAGAACGGGATGTCACCACAGCCTCCTCCCCAAACTCCTCTTTCTGAAGAGTATCGTGGTGGGATCCAATATTTTAATACAGGACATAATTGAGAATTTGTTTACATTAATTAAATTTTTATTTAATGAAACTTCTGCACGGCCGGGAACATAGTCGGGGTTCTCATGGGGGGGGTTAAACCCCCAATCAAAAATTTCTGGCAACGCCTCTGGCCGGGAACACCGATCTCCTGTGGTTCCTGCTCCCCTGAGCCCGTTGGAAAATGTAATAATAATAATAATTGAATTAAATAATAGATAAGACATTTAAATATATTTATCAGATATATTTAGAAAGTAAATTTAACCATTAAAAAGTAATAAAGTTAAAAAGATAAGATAAGAATAGGTTTATTTATTTATTAAAGCACCGGTGGGATATTTCTTTTTATTTTAATTGAATATATGGACAATATTCCTCTTTACCTAGGTAGAGCCTTGTTTGAAAAGGATGGAATTTTTTCAATCAATGCTCAAATAGACTGTTCATTAGTCAGTCAATATATGGTTTAAGATAGCAAGTTTGTGCTTAAGATTGGGCAAAATATTCCTCTTGTTAAAAAAACTTATATTTAAATTTTAACTTTATAATATATTATTATTGAATTATAGGGAGGGGGGGGGGGCGGATTTACAATGTTTTCTTTGAAATATTTTTATAATTTATAATAATTATCATTAAGTTTATTATTAGTCAAATAAGAGTAATGAATTTCAACTTTTAATTTTTATATTATTCATCGGATACAAAGGTCAAGTAAAAGACAAAGCGCTTTTTTTCTCTATCTGGAAGAAAAAATGCGCTAATAAAAAAAAAAAAAAAAAAACTATAGAAATTCTGAGCCTGTTCAATGTTAGGGGTTATTATTAATACACGTTGAAATCCAGTCATGTATAGTTATAAAATTGTTTATGAATGAAACAAAATTACATGGAACGAATTTAATATTCAAGGTTGATTGAGAATTTACTTAGTAAATAGTGAAGAGTATATATTCATGTATAATGGTCTTTAAAATAATATTCACTTGAATGAAGTTTTTCAGGGTCAAAGTCACAAAATAAATAATGAACATAAAAAATAGTGTCGTGTGTGCGTATATATTAGAATTTATTAGTTTATATATTTTTATATTCCAAGGTAATATGAAACAAATGGTGGGTAAATCGGCATATGTTCCCTGATTGGTATTATTCTTTGAATTAAGAAGTTTTACTCTATCTGAATATATACAGTAGCGTGAATAACTCCCCCGCGGACCCCTCAAAGCGGGGGGGGGGGAGGCAGGTCAAGAGGAGCAGAAACTAGGGCGCAATGAAAATATATAAAGGAATTTAAAAAATAAAATATTCTAAATACATTATCATCAAAATCATAAATGCCGTCAGCACCCACTCCTGGGGTGGGGTGCATTCACCGGGGGCCGGCATTTTGGTTGTTAGGAAAGTTGTGTTAATATTGAATGAATAAAATTGTTTATTGAATAAAAAAATTTATTTGCTAAATATTTTTTAAAATAATAAAAATGTATTTAACTTTTTATTTATGGAATTCTATATTGACAATATTTTTTGAATTTTTTTTGGGGGGAGGGGGCGACATTTTTGTATCTGCGAGGGGCGACAATCATAATGTAAAATTCATAAAAAGATCATTTGCCTATACGTTTTGAGAAACAAATTAATTTTCTAAAAGAATTTTAGTTTGATCCTTTAATGAGCGTTTTCCAAACTGGGAGGCGCGAACCAGTCTAAGGGCCCCCCCCTCCCCCTCGCAAATATTAGCACAGAGAGCAATTTTCTAAAGGAATTCTAAAATTTTATTATATAAATAAAATAAAAAATAATTTTGAATTTATAAATTTTTTTTGCAATAAAATTTTTGTGTTTATATTATTTTATAAAATGGGGGTGGGGAGGGGAGGAGTTATACAATTAAATATTTTTAAAAGAGGCGTGGTAACATAAAGTTTGGAAACCACTGCTTTAGTGAATGAGGTTTCTACAAAAAAAAAAAAAAATTACATAGGTCCGAGTCAGAGTCTGAAGAATTTTACCAATTCGTCTCCTACTTTGATATGTGATCTGGATTTCAAAAAATAAAATGATTTCTGGGATTACCAGTGAATCCTGGGCGGCAATGGCAATGATGTCGTTCACGATCACAGTGTCCCTGTGGATGGGTACAATTATGAGGGCAGACGGGCCGGTCGCAGGCATCTCCAAGCCATGGTCCATCGCAGGTGCATACTCCGTCGATGCATACCCCATGACCGCTACAGTTGGTCCAGGCATGGCGTGATGGACAGGCGTTCACCCTACGACAACCCCAACATACATCGATAAGTGCCTGTGCTTCATAGGCTGAATCATCGGACCTGGCCCTGAGTCATTGGCTCTTAGCCAAGTCAACGCTCAATCGACAACTTGGCCCACTCTCTTTTTATTTAGTTTGCAAAAGAATCTTATTTATTTATTCTACGGGACAT
Source organism: Euborellia annulipes (assembly GCA_023213315.1). Lineage (NCBI taxonomy): Eukaryota > Metazoa > Arthropoda > Insecta > Dermaptera > Anisolabididae > Euborellia > Euborellia annulipes. The sequence continues at coordinate 52,558 of JAKCPI010012316.1, read as the reverse complement.
TACATTTTCAAATTTTAATTATTTAAACATGAAAAAATTTAAATGAGTTTTCAAAATAGAAGTTTATACGATCTAGTTATTATAATAATCTAATTAATGCTTGATTTTTAAATAAATAGTACGAAATACTTTCAAGTTTCTTATTAAATTATAATATATAATTTAGGAATATATTCGGATAAATGAATGACACAACAATTATTTAATGTTTTTAATTCTCAGGTTTTGAAGGCTTTTGTTTGAGGATTAGTGGATATATTTTCTATTCAAAGTAGTGTTTTAAAAAAATAGATAATAGTTTATAGTAAATTAATAATTTATTCTAATAAATTAAAATTTTATAAATCGTATAGTATAAACAAATAGTTTTGTTTAAACATAAATTACGGAAATGATTAAATTAAAAAAATATAAGTAAATAATTAACAAGGACATTTCTAAATTTATTCCTTTGGCCCAATTATAATTCTAGACTAAACGGATTATTCAATGATCTTGTTATACCTTAGAACCCCCCCCCCCCCCCCCCCCCACCCCTTTTTAGTTGTCGAAGGTTCAAAAAAATTTTTTTATTCTCAAAATTTGAAATTTTTGGCATTAATTAAAATTAGTAATGAAAATTGAGATCCAAATGTTAAAAGGTTGGTTTGGGAAACGATGCTCACTACTATTTATACATAAAAAAGTATATTTATTTATTTTCTTCAATTTCCTAATTCCTATAATGGGTTGAAATGAATGAATGATTAAAATTAGGGAGAGACGATCAATTGCAAGTGCGTGGTGTCACCTATCTATAATTCATGCACCTATTGTAGACTCAATACTTGTTCTATTATAGTCAGGAATTGAATCATTTATTAAAAAGACAGTCGCTTCCTAGAAATATTAGAAGAGTGCATTTTAATTTTCTAATTAAGTAAATTTATATTTAGACGTAACGGAAGCAAACAATTTTTGCAAACTCATCATTTGTTGTAGCCCTAAATATTTATTTACTAAAAATTTGAGAAGATCCTACATAAATTTGAAGATTAGGCAAAGGAAAACGATGTGCTAATTGTGTTGTATGATAATACGTATATTAATTTTTAATAGGCAAATTTCTTACCTGTAGGAAATATTAAAACCAGTCATATTATAAGCTATATCACTGTAGAAATGTAGAAGAGCGGATCCAGATTTGGCAACCACTTCGGGTACACGACGGATGCTGTATCCATCTTTGTACATAAGCCCACTGAAAAAAAAAAATTTAATTAAAAAAAAAGTACGAGATCATGTTTGTTATCTTATAGAGCAGTGATGGCGAACTTATACCCGTGGGTCAGACACTGACCCACGCAAGACACGCAAGCTTTTTAACTACCACATTCGACCTTTTATAGACGTTAAATTTCCTATGTTATGGTCTTACCAAGAAGTTGTTCCGTTGATGAGTTACAAAATTTTAAAGACACAAAAGAACTTTTCCCATATTATTTCCATTTAAAATTTTGGCTGCCGAGGGGGCCGGGTTAATATTAATATTAAGAGCTAAAATTAGATAGGAATTTTTTTTTTATATATTTGCAACCGATTTAGGACTACCGTCGAAAAAGTACAAAATAAGGGCCACCTTAGTAGTGTATATACATGTATATTATCGAAAGGGCCTCTCATAAGGTCCTATATGGTTATTTTCAGGGAGGGGGAGGTATATTTAAGACTTTCCTTTTTTTATATTTATTATAATATGAATTTTTTTAATTCGTTCAAGGTCTTTTTCGGTATCGGAGGCCCGACTCTATTTATTTCAATTGATTGGTATCCAATGCAATTGAAATCAATTTTGTCACCTGGGACAGGATGCGAACCCGCGACCCTTGGTACACATGGTCAGTACTCTAACCACTACACTAAAGCCCGAGGGCTTTTCTTTTATATCTACTTTTGATATTTTCTCAAACAAAAATATAGAAATTTATAAATACATTCTAAAAATTTCGGGAGGCCCCTCGGTCCCTGCTAATAATTAATTAAATTTCTTATATAACAGTGTTTTTTGGTTAGGTTTTATACATTTTTTACCTTAGACAAACATCCTATAATAGAAGTTTTTATTTCTAAAAATCTGAATTTCCAAACAAAAGATAAGATTATTATCAATGTTTTGATTGAATTGGAAAAACATTAGTATTATACTTTGATAAATTTCATTCATAATCTATTATTCTGCTCATTTAATCAATCTTTTATCTTTCTCGTATTTTTTTATTAAAAAAAAAAATACAATATTAAATTCTTTGATATTTTTTATTATTAATATTTTTATCATTGTAGGCTTGCCTTGAGATTTGGCTGAAGAATAGGGCAATAGCCATCAAGATCGTGTCATATGTCAAGCATGGCGGTGGTCACAAGAAACCAGGGTCTTGAACGTTCACTGGGGACTACCAAACATATTGACTTTTTTTAAACATCAGTTAGAAAAAGTTAATAATTTTTGGGGACACATGATAAATATTGAAATTTAAAAAAATTTATACAAAATATTCCATTCGTCTTTTTATCCCTAAAAAGACAGCCCCTTGGGATGTACCAACTCACAAAGTGAACATTTAAATGCAAATTTATTTTAAACTATTTGATTTATATCATTATTATACATATCGATATAATCTAAGATACTTTATTAAGAATTGTTAAGTCATAAATTTTGATTTTAAATAAATTTACATTATTTTTGTTTATTTCAAAGTCGCGTATCTCAATCCGAGCGTCAGTCCCTTGTCATGTCAAATTTGAAAAATATCTTATATTTTCCACTGTTGATAAAATAATTATATGTTTTATATAAATTTAGGGTGTAAAATTGGTGCCCGAATACCGGAGGTTTGCCATCTAATCTAATCATGCCAAATAAGAGTGCCTGGACCCTAATATATATATATATATATATATATTCATAATAACGGTTATCATATAAAGTCTTATATGGCCTAAGTTGCCGAAAAGACTGTGTGTATGTGAATGTGAATGGGAAAAAAGTGTGTTAAAAAAAAAGTATCCCATATCAATTAACAGATTTTTTGTGTTTTATAAGAAAAACGTCAGTCCCTTGGAAGTTTTTCAACCTTAAAGCTAACTTAACTTATTGTCTATCAAAATCATTACAAACAAGTGAAATCAAAGTTAAAATTTGTGCATTTAAAATTCGACTCCAGTTTACCTATTTTTGTAGAATGGCCCATATATAAATTAAATCCTAAACGGTCCCTGCATCCGAAAAGGGAAACTTAAAAGAAAATTAATATACTCAAATTTTAAAAAGTTTATTTCAAATTGACATTGACATTGACCTATTTTTGTTTTTTTTTCCCTTTGATTTATCTTTATTTTCTAAAAATAGATAAATAGTTGATAATAATTGAATCAGTCATTTCAAAAACCGCATAAGTCACATTTTTTACAACATGCTTTTTTTGCTGAAAATTTAAACATTTGCAGTTAACCAGCTAAATACTGTATGTTCTGATTAAATGGAATAAGAAGAGGAAGGAATGTATTGACGTGGATTTTACCCAGCGTTGGCAAAAAATGTGAATTATGGCATGAAATGAAAGAAAATTGGTTTATGTAATTTAAAACATTTCACCAAATGATAAGCTTTTACTTCAAAAAGTTCGAATTTTCAAATTTAAGTGATGATATTTTGTTTAGAGAACATAAAATTTGAAATTAGAATAAGTGGTGTGAGGAGAAAGGGGACTAAATATAGAGAATAAGTAGGAAGAAGGAATAGTTGATCAACTTTCTGATAAGAATTGATACCTTCGAGTATTTAGGTAGAGAAAGAGAAATGTCAGAAACAATGTCATACTTCTGATCTGACCACTATCTTTTATCAAGATCATTTAGTTTCAAAACTCTTCTAATATATATATATATATATATATACACAAGTGGTAAAGCTCGCAGAAGTCGAGCCATACCACTTGCCAGGGGGCGGTGCCCCCCTTCTTGCTCGCCTTCGGCACAAATGCATCAGATTTATTCTTGCTCACTGTTTGAAAATTTTAAATTTCTCTCCCTGACTTCACTTCCTGTAAATCTGGCCAATCAGCAAGAGAACAAGCACATACACCCAGGAACAGGAAGTCAGTGGCTAGCGCTTTATTTATAGTAATGATAATGATAATGATGATATTCGGATGATTGGTGGCCATAGATATCAGTTGACCAAGTCCTGTTCTAGTATATTTAATTGAATAATAGAACGTGGCTGTAGCTGATATGTTTATGTTCCTCTTTCCATTAAACATACTAGTATATTTAATAATATATATATATATATATATATATTTTTTTTTTGTAATATACATTGTTACTTAGAAATGCTTATAAACGATCTCACTTTGCCATCAATTTCAATCAACATACATTAAAACCAGTGGACTATGGACGACGTCTTGTCTTTCAACTTTTGCTACCATGGATAGGAAGCATAGAATGCTTGAAGCCATGAAGCTTGAACCATCCATGTTACGGATTGCATTATGTAATATTGTATTAACCTTTTATGAGTAATAAAGATCTAAACCAGTGGGGAAAAAGGGCCAAAGAAAATGTAAGCTGTAAGCCTTAGGTTAACTCATGAAAACCTGAATAGAAAGCGTTTCTGAGCTTTTACCATCTTACTATGATAAATTGTACAGAAAGTCCTTCTCCTACTTCCCCCTTTATAAATCAAAAGCCAGTTTATAACTTTAAATATAGAAAATAACCTAAAGCTCACAAAAGGTATCTTGAGTTATTTAGAGTAAGACCATATTATAGAAAGAATATAAATCAGGAGAAAGGGAAACTAGATAATACTCCTAGGTTTTCTATCTCTTTATTTCTAAAGATTTTGTGATTTTATTTCTAGTATTTTATGAAAATAGTTATACTTAGGCAGATCCTTAGATAGAGGACTGTTCTTTCCTATTATATATATATATTTAAATTATATATCTGTATATATATATTTAAATTATTTTCTTTGCTTAGAAATTTTTATTTGATCTAAAATTATCATCATCCCATTTCACAATATAGATAGTAAGATATTCGCGATATAAATGATCTTAAATTAAATCACAACAAAGAATTTCCCATAACTTCCATCGCCCAAACGATCTCGTAATCCAGCCAGTTATGCTGTGTATAAAATATTCTATATATATATATATATATATATATTATCAGGATTTTCTCAAGCTCTTATTAAAAATCGAAATTAATTTCCTTCATTTCGAACTGGTACCAAATTTTAGATTATTATTATTATTACTCTCTTTTTATAGTAAAATAAAAAAAAACATGAATGAAATGTTGACAAATCACATCTATCAAAACATTGATAATAATCTTATCTCATTGTGAGATATGCTAAAGGTGGGAGGTGTGTATGATTCGGGTATCTGACCGACCTAAAGACGGCGAGCAGGGGTGCGTCGATAGAGTCGCCGTCGAACACATACAAATGGTCCCAACCGCACTCGGTGGCGAATTCCTCCATGTGGAGGCGGATTGTCGAGTTGGGCCCTGTGCCAGCCAACACCAGCCAACTACATTTGACATCCTTGGAGTAGTTCCCGGGGCCGTCGTGGATAATCCCTGACCGCTCGGTTAATCTTCGAAGAAAAAAATGGGGAGAACCAAATAAATTTGACAATCCGGACAATTGAATTAATTAAATTAATACTCACCTAACTTTCCCACCACAAAATTGACAGGACGGACCTTGCCAGCCGTCAAAACAAACACAGCCCGTGCCATTGACACACTCGCCATTGACACATTCGAGACTAGTACAGTTCGTGCTCAGCACAACATCGAGCAATGTGCTGGATAGGAAAATAACCAATATACATATATGCCCGAATAAATATTTTCGACGATATTTCGGTTTGAATAGAAATAATAAGAACATCTGCAGGCGTTCTGCCATTTTGAGAACACCATTTCCCTGACCGTGCTGTCTGGGACTGGGGACCAATGTGAGTGTGCAGATGAAGAGTGCGCCTGCGAACGCGCAGAGGGCAACTCCTTGACATAAACTCTTTAAGCAGGAAAAAGCAGCTCGCTACTTGATCGTCTCTATACCAATCCTCAGTCAAACGACCATAGAGTCATCTATCGACAAGGAGACGATTCTTCACGTTCTGGTCTAGTTCGGGGTCGAAATTTGAGTTCATCGTTTTTATTCAGAACTACTAACCTACTTTATAAATAAATTTCTCTCTAACTAAATCCTTATATCTAAAAAATTATTTTCTAGGAGAAAATAATAATACTAATATATTTTCGATATTAATATGATTATTAATATTTTATAACAAGATCTTTGAAATACAAATTTTATAATTTATTCAATAGTAACTATAACAAATTTTATTTGTAAAATTAATTTAAAATAACTAATAAATATATTTTAGAAAATGTTTAATAAAAATAATTCATGTATTTAAATTTTAATTAATTATTTAATTTTGTATTGATCAAGGTTTTGATTTAGGAAGTGCAGTCCGTACGCTAGCTCACTCTATAGGACAACATAGAAAACTTTCCGTTGATTGTTAGATTCAGTGACGACACTACTGGAGGGCAAGCGCCCCACGACAATGGCATCTGTCCCCCCCCCTGCCCCCCTCCCCCTGCCCCCCCCCACCAGTCTGCTTGAAATCAAAGTAGTGGGATGATATATCTAAATTTGTTATTTAAACAATATTGTTATTTAAACAATAAATGATTTAAAAATAAAGATTTTATAATAAAATGAACATATCAAGTTTTGAATTTAATTGAATTTTTTTGTTTCTCTGATGCAGAGGCGTAAGTAACTATATTGATTGGCGACTCCCCCCCCCCCCCGTAGGTACAAGAATGTAGCCCCACTCCCAAAAAAAAAAAAAAAAATTTCTTAATATAGAATTCCAAAAATTTTAAATTTAAAACATTTTATTATTTAGTGGGGCTTCGGATCGCTTAAAGTTTAGAAAAATAGAATTTTTACAGTTTTTTAAACTTTGGGCACCCCATTACAATTTTTCAGATCCCTGAATGGAAAAAACCATGTATTCACTCAGGTGTATTTACTATATTCTGCGGGATTTGTGGGGGTGTTATTTACCAACCTGCTGCTCTGTTGATAAATATTTATGTATATTGTCCGCCTCACGATCCCCCTCCCCCCTATTGGTAAGTTTGCTCAAGTCCTTGCCCCCCCCCTTTCAAACAACCAGATTTTCATTTTGCCACAATCCCTTTCTTTCTTTATAATGACAGATGAATAAAATTATAAAAGTTAACATTAAAAATAAAAAGAAATTGATAATAATAAGAATGAAAAAAAAGTGCAGAGACAATGGGCCACGTGCTCCTGTTTTACAAATAATTCCATTTTTTGCAGACATTATTTTTTAATGCAATGAAAATGTACCGGCTATTAAATTTCAAAAAAAAAAATCTGGTGTGATGGCCACAGCACACAACTTTCTCTTACCTTCGGTAATCGAAAGTTGTGTACTGTGCTTGTCTCACCAGATTTTTTGTGTCGACATGTATTTAGTTTCCGACAGTACGGTACATTCTATAAGTATGGGAAAATATTTATATTTTGTTACCATGGCAACCATTTCTCCTATCTTTTCTATGGAGTACAAGAGTAAAGTGGTCTTCAAAAGATTTCAATGAAAAATGAGAATATACATTTTAAAGAGAATCTAAAAAATAATTGATTTTTGAATTAAAAAAAAATCGTTGGAGCAAATTTAGAGAAAATCGAACAAAACTGAAAAAGTGCATCAGTAAAGTACTAGTACTCTTTGGTCGATTTTGTTCAAAAGCTTCGTGTCACGTCACATGGTGGGTCCTAACTTAAATATAAAATTTCAACCTCCTATAGGAGGCATATCTCAAGAACGAAAAGAGCTATAGCTCTTTTCGTTCTTGAGATATTTTGTTCACACACAGACAGACAGACCATGTCGCGAAAACCACTTTTTGGATTCAGGGGACCTCAAAACGTGTATATCCATCAAAATCTCGAGATCGAATTTTTGCATGAATCCAATACTTTCTCTCTCTATATATATTAACATATATATAGAGGTAAGAGAAAGTAAAAAAAATTTGACCTCTTATAAATAAGGACCACCCTAGTGTGCATATGATAAAGCAATAAATAAATTTAATTTTCAATGTTTCTAAGCTCTTTTATAAAAATTTTTTAAACCCTTTTATTAAATTCAATTGTCGAACGTATGATTGAATACTGTTCTTTCTAGCCTATTATTTTTTTTGGGGACTTTGGAGTCAATCAATGAATAGTGATTGATTTATGAAGCACTTTCGATGATTGGAGCACTAATTGGAGATGACATCGCGAGGCATGGCACTCTTATTGGCTCCTATTGATTGCCAAACGACATCATTATCCTCACAATCATTTCCTCTTTCTTGGTCCTTGGCACTCGCAGATGTCCGCCAATCGAGATCGATCATTGATTGTTCCCCACCGCTCTACTTTCCAATCACTATTGTTTCATTATTGACAATGATAAACGATGTCACTTGTGTTGTCCCGTTTAATTCGATTGTATAATAATTGCTGGTTCATTTAGGGAGACCCAATTGAGTTTATTGAAATCCTATTTTGCAAATTAATTTTATCTAAAAAATTTGCTGCCACACAAAGGGTGGGTTTTCATGAATAAGAGGAAAGTCCCAAGAGAGATCTCGTCTCCCCAATATTTTTAAGTTAGGTGAAATTTAATTTAGTTCCGATGTAAGAGGGAGATCATGTTATTCTTGTTAAGGGTTAAGGGTCTAATCATATTTTAAAACTAATCTCACTTGATGAAAGATGAAAAAGAACGAAACTTGGTTGCCGCCTTCGAGCCAGGTGATTTTTGGTGCCCCCCCCCTCCACATGAGGTATAAAAAACAGTTGAGAATAAAAAAAAAAAGTGCATGAGGTGGATTTGAACTCGCGAAGTTTGGTTACGGGAGAATGAAAAAAAAAACGTATAGACGAATTAACCACCTAAGCCACACTTTGGTTAATCGTTTTAAGGAAAAATAAGCCATATAAGAAACATGAAATAAAAAAAGTATTAAAAAAATTTTAATATTTCACAAATGATATATCATTTTTCATTACTTTTTATGCTGATTAATAATTTATAATTAAAATTTCAATAGCTTTCATAGTTTTCAAATAATTCAATGGGCAAACGTCAGATTGTTTATGCCTTAATGTAATTAAACCAAAAACTCTAGCTAACATATGATACATGTCATTAATTCTTGAATTCCCCCTGATTCCAGAAAACTAAAGCCCTTTTAATTATATGATCTAATTTGGAAGTTATTAGCGATCAAAGTTAAGCTTATATTCGATCTTCATGACATCAACACTCAATTTTCTATATTATCGAAAAAGCTTATTTAGCATTGTCTGATTAAAACCAAATTTTTACCAGAGATTTATAATTAAAAAATGAGTTTTTTTCTAAAGTTTCATTGAGATTGATAAAGAAATAAATAAAATATTGACTATTTTGCAAATTGAGTTTTAGAATTCGGGATCCCAGTTGGGTAAAGAGAGCGATCTATGAACCGAGTCTAGGCTTGAATCTGAGATCCCAAATTCTAAAACTCATTTTACAAAATAGTCAATATTTTATTTATTTCTTTACCAATCTGAATGAAACTTTAGAAAAAAACTCATTTTTTAATTATAAATCTCTGGTAAAAATTTGGTTTTAATCTGACAATGCTAAATAAGCTTTTTCGATAATATAGAAAATTGAGTGTTGAATGTCATTAAGGTCGAAAATAGACTTAACTTTGATCGCTAATAACTCCGAAATTATATCATATAATTAAAAGGGCTTTAGTTCTCTGGAATCAGGGGGAATTAAAGAATTAATGACACGTATCATATGTTAGATAGAGTTTTTGGTTTAATTACATTAAGGCATAAACAATCTGACGTTTGCCCATTGAATTATTTGAAAACTATGAAAGCTATTGAAATTTTAATTATAAATTATTAATCAGCATAAAAATTAATGAAAAATGATATATCATTTGTGAAATATTAAAATTTTTTTAATACTTTTTTTATTTCATGTTTCTTATATGGCTTATTTTCCCTTAAAACGATTAATCAAAGTGTGGCTTAGGTGGTTAATTCGTCTATATATTTTTTTCCATTCTCCCGTAACCAAACTTCGCGAGTTCAAATCCACCTCATGCACTTTTTTTTTTATTCTCATCTGTTTTTTATACCTCATGTGGGGGGGGGGGGGGGGAGGCGCCAAAAATCACCTGGCTCGAAGGCGGCAACCAAGTTTCGTTCTTTTTCATCTTTCATCAAGTGAGATTATCTCTTATCTATTATTTTTAAATCATATCAATTTCCTTCTATTTTTAATGCTTACTTATAATTTCATTTATTTGTCATTATAACGAGAGAAAGGATTTGTGTAATATAAATTTTTGTAAATATGATATATCATTAATCTGTGATTAATAATAATAATAATAACAATAATGATCTGTGGCTTAATGAGCAAAACAAATTTTAAAAGAATGATTTGCTTAACGAACGACGTTTCGCATAACGTGTAGCTATTTTCCCAAACCCCCCTGAGGAGAGGGAATAATTCTTTCTTACCTTGGCAGTTCATTTTCTTTTTTTTTTTTTGCAAGAAATCGGCCTTATAAACATATTTCGGGAGGGCCCGATACGATTACCTCCCCCTGCCTTTTTTCAACTATAAAGAATAAATTCAATTATAAATCTTTATGAAAATTAATTTACAATTTTTTGAAATATAAATCAACAGTGAATAAAATAATATAGAACAATATTATTCTATTGGGATATAACTTTAAAAATAAATCATTGAACTGAGTCATCATTTATATTTGATATAAATGAGATGTAGCGAACAGCAGTTGTCATAAACCAACACCCAATAATATTCGTCATCGCTTTGGGCTTTTGCATCATCAAAATGGACAAAGGCACGCAATTAAAAGCATCTGTGGTTTTGCTTGGGGCAAGTGACCATCTAAAGTGACCAGTGGTCAAGGGGGCATCTGGCGCTTGCATCCTCACGCCCGCGTATGCTCTTAAAATCACATGGGTTGGGGGAGATGGAGGAGCTCCTCTGTACTCTCTTTTCAATTTAATCTTGCGTCAAGCGTGAGTGACCAACAAAACAATCGACCCCATCAGCTCCTATTTATTATACATCAAAAACCTCATCTCGAAAGTGTTTCCCAATCGAATTAATATTTTGAGTGCAATTATCTTTTCCCCCTAAGTTAGCGTCGTTTGTCGCTTATCCCCTTCGAATATTTATAAAATATATCGTTGAAACTAGGACAACACTTAGCTCTCTATAAAGAAACACTTGGACTATTAAAAAATTATTTTCTTTTTCTCTTAACTCCGCTTCCCTCTATAGGATTAGAGTTTGATTTAAATTAATTGGTTTATTTCACCTGGATTAGTACCCAATCCAATTGAAATATATTGTCGCATGCCCCCCCCCCCCCCCCCCAAACGGGATGCGAACCCGCGACCCTTGGTATAAAAGGCCAGCACGCTATCCATAACATCAAGGACCGAGGGCTTTAAATTTATTTATTAATTCCTATATGATTTTTTTTAAACATTTTTATTTGAATTCTAATATTGATTTTTGTAATATTATTAAATATTTTAGTATTTTATATGAATATTTGAATTCCCGTCCCAAAAAATATTTCACACAAAATGAGCCATCTAATTTCCTGGCGCTGGCTATCGCTTGGCGTCATTTTAGCTATTTTGGGGTTCTCATTTTGGCGGTTGACGTTCACGTTCATGTCTATAAATCTTTAAAATTTTTGTGTTGAATTTGATTGTATTTCTCTTCGAATATTAAATTTCGTAACAACAAACACATGACACCTTTCGAATCAGGTAAATTCAATCATATTTCATCAACTGGTTTACTTTGAAAATGCAAACTCAAATAATATAGCCTGATTAGCAATTAAAAATTTATTTTATTATGGATTATTTAGCAAAAAATTTACTACAATCAAAACAATATTAGAAATACTTACTTTTTGACTCAGATGATGATATTTAAGTTATATTTTTAATTATATTTTTTTCATCGAATCGCTTAATTTTTATTTGAACTTATAATTTTTTTAGGTATCGATTGGTTATCTAACCTTAATTCAAAATGTCCTAGGAAAGAGGAAATTTTTGTTTATGCACATACTTCAAACATATATACCTACCCCAAAAGGGAAGCAACTTGAACTTAATTTGTTTGAGCAACGGAAGATCCACTTCTGACTTCTCCTTAACTCCAACTATTTTTTAAAAAAATGTAAGCCAAACAAATTTTCCTTCATATTTTTTTATGATCATGACTCGTGGGTCAGAGAGATGACATTAGCTTCTCGTGCCCTCGGTTCCGGGTTCGCTTCCCGTCCCAAGCGAGAAAAATTTATTTCATTTGAATTGGCTACCAATTATTTGAAATAAAAAGGCCCCTATACACCATCGGATTTTCCTCAGGCCCGACCTGATTAGTACACCTCTCGAGGAAATCCTAAACGTTTGAGGTAGCGGCCACGAGGCAAAAAATCCTGTTTGAAATTCAATAATATTTTCCTTGAGATTTTTTGGACGCCCATCACGTGTATGGCAGCCTTTTTAAATAGGGATGGGGTCTAAATGGCCTTAGAGGGCGAAAAAGACCTTAAACAAATAAAAAAAAATATTTTTTATACTTTTTTAATTAGTCAACCTCCATTCTTATATAAACCAAATTCATCAAATTTAATATATCTATTATAATATACAAATTATACAAAGAAAAAAATGAAAATATAGAACTTATCTAATTTATTTTGAGTTGAATGACGCCGAATAAAAGATACAAATTTTGAATAATTTTGGAATCGCTTGTATTTTTTAATTAGTCTGAAGCCTAGCAACAAAGTCGCAATTCTATTATTTCAATGTCTTGTTATATATAATGTATATTCCCCCATTTTTCCCCCCCCCCCCCCCCCCCAACATACATGACACAATCTATCAATTTAGTTGCCTAACCAAAGATCGCCTAGATTTCAGGTCTATCATTTCCCAAATGGACCATTACTAATTGATTGAAATCTTGATTGAAATACTAAAATCCTAGCTTATGTTTCATTAAAATTGAGCAAATATATCTATTTTATTTACATATAAAATAATTTTAAACCTCTTATTGAATATTTTTTTAAGATTTATTAAGAAATTGAATAGTCAAGAGATTTTAAAAAGAACCAAGATAACAAAAGCAACTATATTCATAGATTGGGTATAATATAATAATATAAATGATAGAGGTTTGTGAAGGAGGGCTATTTGTTTATCTCCTTAGGACCATTTGAAAAGATGCTTTTGTGTCATACGATTTTGTAAAGGCATGCACAACCTTACGGGTTTCAAAAATAGAACGCTATTCGGGGGATAATGCCCCAAGGGGTGGCTGGGCTTTTTTTTTTTGACATCAAAGATGACCTGACTCACCTGCTCTCTGCCAAACAGGTTCAAACTCGCAAAACCAGGCACAAAGATTGCATCATCTCAAAAAGCATCCCTTAAGATCATGTTACATTACGTTGCTATTTCAGATATTTTACTGATTTGAAAATTTCAAAAACAATATTACTCTCAATCTAATAATGAATAAGTATGAATACTTATATATACTCGCAAGAGGTTGTTGACTTGTTTGAATCAGATCTGCGGTTTCCTTGATCTTTCTCTGGCATCTACTTATTTTAATATACATATTATATTTTATTTATATTTATTAATTTGACGAGTTCGATTCAGAACGAAGTTTTTTCCTTATATGGCACACCACCCCGTTCTGCCAAACTCCGGTTCTTCCTGGCGCGGGCGGCGGGGGGTGGTGGGGGGGGGGGGGGGGTTTTTTTAGGGGAGAGGGCAATTAAAAATAAAAAAAAAAAAAAAAATTTTTTTTTATATTAATTTTTTTATTCTTTTTTTAATATTTAATTCTCTCCCAAAGAGAAAGGAATTTCTCTCCTTTTCCAAAATTGAAAAAAAGAGGGGAGGAAAAATGAAAGGTGAAAACACAAAAATAATAGTGGTGGATAATATAGCCGCGGCGATATATAGCAAAGATTGGGAATGTTTCTGAAAGATGGCTGGATGTTTTGTGGGGGTGGGGGTGGGGACGGGGGGAAGGTGGATGGAAAGTGGGAAGGGTTTTTTTTTTTTTTTTTTTTTTTTTTTATTTTTTTTTTTTATTTATTTTTTGGGGGGGGGGGGAAGTGCCGGCCCGCCCCCCGGGGGGCCCAGGCTGGCGAGACCGAATTATCACTGGTGAAGAGGGGGCAAAAAAAAATTATTAGATTGAGAGTAATACAGTATTATCTTTATTTCTAACAGTTTTTTTTTTTTTTGTTCCAGTTACCATAATTTATTAAGGCCAGATCGGGACGGAAGACTTTTTTTGAAGTAAATTTTCCTGTATTTTGGCCACGTTTTCGGTTCTTTTCTAAGATCGAGATACCAACCGGACACATATTCCAAATCCGGACGTCTGGTAACCCTAGGTATATAGCAACTTGGATTTTTTTTCTCCTAGGGAGGGGGGGGGGGGGTTAAAACTCTAACCCCCCTTGGTTGCGCCACTGTATTATATAGAATATATTAATTTAAAAGAAAGATTCTCTCTACTTACAAAATTCTTGTTTCAATTTGGCATTTGGCCCACATACATATTATCAGGGGCTCAGATTAAGGAAGTTTTAAATGAACCAGAGGTTCATATTCAGAAGACTCTACCCCAACTGATTTTCTAATTAATATTTAATATTATTACGGTTGGAATTTGTCCCTGGATCATATACATTAATAAGGAAACAAAGATTAAAAACAAGCATTAGATGAACGCCTCTCACATCATCTTTATTTAAATATCTACCAAATTAAGGAGATGTGAGAGGCGTCCATCTAATAATCCGTTTACTTTTAATATTATTTATACAAATTACAGAATTAATCCGCTTCTAAAATAAGCAGCTTGCCTCGCTTTTATCGCGAAATTGCATTTGGTCTGCTCTTTTTTAAAAGCGGTAATGCCAAAAAAAAAACTGAACTTTTACTCAGTTTTAAAACAATTAGACTCGAGCCCCAGTGAATTTAGTGTGAAAACTCTGGGGATGGGTGGCACCGGTGTCAGTCCCAATCCCTGGTTTACAATTGGAAGATTTTCGCTGGATCAGATGTATAAGGAAAGGCAGGGGCCCTTCTCCCCCCCCCCAAAAACCCCCCCCCCCAAAAACCGCCCCTGACATGAGAAAAGCCAGCATTTGATGGACTCGTCTCACATCATCTTTACTGGTAATAAGTAGATATTTCGACCGGCATCACGCCTGGTCATCATCATCAGTACGAAAAAAATGATTTGGTGGACGGGCCGTGTCAAACAATGTGTAAGAATTATTTAAAAAAAAAAGCAGCGTTCTCTCGCACGTCTGGACCCTGCTCCTCTGAAATTTTAAAATAATTCTTACACATTGTTTGACACGGGCCCAAATCATTTTTTTGTACTGATGATGATCAGGCGTGATGCCGGTTGAAATAAATTGTCTATCTACAAAGATGATGTGAGAGGAGTCCATCAAATGCTTACCTTAAAATAATTTATTTTCACTTAATTTTCTAATTTGTTTCATTCCCTAAATAAATAATTAAAATAATAGAGCTTTACAAAAAACATTAAACTGATTTTCCAAATGTTAAATCTATTCTTTTGTTTTCTTTACATTTGATCAAACCAACCACAATATATTCTATGATATTTTGCAGACATATATTAAAAAGCGGAATATATTATTATATATTCAAGGGTCAAATGGGGCTTTAGATATTTGCATTTATTTTTTTCTCAGAGAAATCTGGTTCTAGGTATAATTAGCATTTGTTTAATTATATTTCATTTCGCAACTGTTCTTTAACTTTTTTTTTGAAAGGATTTTTAAAACAAGAACACAAAAAAAAAAAAAAAAAATAGTTAAATATACAAAATCCTTGAAAATTTTTTTTTTTCCTAAAAAAAACATTTACCAAAAATTCTTTTGTTTTTTTTTTATATGTATTTATTCTTTTGTTTTTATTATTAAGTATAATATAATATTTTGTTTAATTGTTATAATGACTTTTTAACTATTGGAAAAAAACATAGTGTTACTTTAATTTTTTGGAATTTGAATCAAGCATTTTCTTTTTTGTTTTTTATTTGTTTAAATTTTACCTTTGCTTCCTAAAAGGGATTTTATTTTACCCAAAATAATAATAGCTTTAAAGCCTAAACAAACATTATCAACCATGATGATGTTTTTAGCCATTTTTGGGCAAAACGATGTTGTAATTGGTTATTTTGTTCCATTATATAAAATATGGTAGGATCAACAATATTTTTATCTGAATTCTGATACCTTACAAGGTGTCGACTTCTGAAAAATAACTAATACTATTGTTTAATTAACCTTAATGTAACTTTTGCAGTGGAAGATCGTAGGGGCTGTAAGGACACGCCATTCTTTTAGTAGCTCAAAACTGCCTGCGGTACCAACTAGCCTGAAGTATGATCTTTTTATTCAAGTCACTTCTTCTGTCGTCGTATGTTTTTTGATCTTTTGGTGCCTTCATGCACCGGCTACTCTTCCCTGTGAGAAGGCTCAATATTGCACCTTTTCTTCACAACTTAAAGGTATTAGCCACCACATTTCTATTTCCTTTTCTGTAGTTCTGAAAAGACTAATCCAAGATTTTACCCAAAGATCGTTAAAATTAAAACTAAATTTATTTTATTTTTTTATTTATTATGCCATTATAGATTTTGAATTTCATTAAGATCTGTTAAAAAGCAAAGAAAAGAAATAAAAATACCCTGTGTATAGTCCCCGCCACAAATGCCTAATATGCCCGCAAGTGGAATCTTGAGATTACTCAATCAAAATGCTTAGCCGTTGTTATTTCAAAAGTAGCTTTTCCCGTCAGTTAAATTAAAAAAAGATTATTATTATTATTTTTTTAAATTATTGGTTTCGTTGACCAAGCTCAAGATTCCACTCTCGAGCACATCAGGCACTCGTGGCGCCGGTTGTACAAGTGCCTGATCTGCTAGAGAGTGGGGCCTTGAGCTTGGTCAACGAAACCAATATTTTTGAAATAAATAAATCAATAATCTTTTTTTTAATGCAACTAAAGGGTAAAAGCTACTTTTAATATATTACTACCAAAAGCTAAGCATTTTGGTTCTCTAAGCTCAAAACTCCACTTTCGAGCAGATCAGGCACTTGTGGCGCCTACTGTAGAAACACACCATTTTTTTTTTTAGCACTATATATATCTATATAGTAGTAGATGTTATAGAGTCTTGCTAATCCGGACTTCGATACTCTGGCATACCGGCTAATCCCGCGTGTTGAAAAGCCACTTCTTCGGGATAGTGGAGCAAAAAAGGGGTAATTTAAGAAAACAGATTCATTACAGCCTTTTCAAAATATAAATATGTAATTTTGCTTTATATTAAATGTTTCGTGTAATCCGGCATTGGGCCGGTCCATTTAGACCGGATTAGCAGGACTAGAATTGAGTAAAATTTATCTTTTTTTACTAATGATCATTTTCATTATTGGGATACAATTTATAACTGTCTAGCCATTTAGAAAATTTTTAGGTGGGAGTAAACTTAACCATTTATTTTATTTATTAAACTTTTATATCTAAATGCAATGATATGAATTATTCTGGATGTTTTCGCGCAATTGTTATCCTTGACATGTATTCGCAACTATAATAATCTTGAAATTTCAGCAAAAAAAATATTTTTGTTTCGGCTCTTAGATGTTTAATTAATATAATAAAGAAAATTAATAGTTATTCTTATTCCGTAAATTATCCAGGGTAATACAAAATATGATATCCAAATTTTAGTTGATTACCCTACTTTTGAAATCTTTTATAATCAATATAATTTAAGACTAACTTAATAACAATTCTTAAAAAATCTCTTCTGAAAAAAAAAAAGATTCTTAGCATCTGTTTGTTGGGCGTGCCTGAGAAATCCTAACCCGGCAGTAGAAGCAAACGTCTATGTAAAATATTATCCTATCATATGTCCACAAATAAACTTGATCTAGAACAGGGGTGGACAACTTGTTTCTTGCTCAATCGACTTGTTTATGTTGAAATTATTATTCTCTCAATAAAATAAAACCTAGTGTAAACAAGTATTATTATAAAAATACATTTTAGTATTATGAATTTTATTACTAAAATTAGGGATTTTTTTAAGCTTACAAAACTTTCTGTGATTCCAGTGATATGGAATCATCCTCAGTACAATCAACATATGTTTTGCAAATCGTTAATTTTTTCCATTCAATATGACAAAATAACTGAGCATTCCATGAATGAAATTTTTATAATAAAAAAAAAAAAAAAAATATCTCATAAAAACGATTTGCAAAACATCTATTGATTGTACTGAGGATAATTCCATCTCAATGGGATCGGAATTTCTACAAATAAACGGATAATACGCAAAATTATTTATTTTTGGTCGACTGTCCTTAGAATAAAGTTGATTTTCCTTATGGCCATCTACAAACAATAAAATAAAAGTCCCTTGATTCTTTTGTCTTGTTGTCTAAACCCCTTTTCGGACATGTCAATTTCGCGGCTCACCCCAACAAGAGAGTTCCTTTAACCATAAAATTGTTTTAATCGATTAATTCAATTTAATAATTTTTAATTAAATAAATTAAAAATCAATTAGTGTAATTTTTTCTCTGTTAATAAACTTGAAATATAATGATTAAAAAAAAAAAGATTGATCCTAATTTAATAAAAATGACAGATCATTTTGAACATCCCTATACCCATTTTACCCTGTGAGAAAGGAGAATAATCATTCTGAGTCATCCAGTGTTTCCTTTTATATTTTTTTTTTTGTATGATTTTGCCTGGCTATTCATCTTGTGCTGCAGATGTAGAGACCGCTTCGCCCCTGTCCTTTTTTTTTATACAACAGGCTGTTCATCTCTTAAGACCTTTCGAGATTCTTTAGACCCTCCCCTCCTCCCTCTCCTCTATAATTTCTAACCGAATTTCGCCCACACATGTCTAATACAAAAGAAAGTGAGTGAATTCTCATGAAAATGTAAATATTTAATCTATTATAATATTTAAAATATATATATGTGTAATTAAATTTTTGTTCTCAGGAAGAAAACTAGTTTAAATTGCTGTGAAAGTTCAAACCGCCCAGCCCAATAAATGTTTCTCGAGAAAGCCAGATTTTTAATACAAGCTAGAAGGAGAATGGAGCACAAAAAAAAAGACAGCGATTAATGATATCAATAGAAATAGGTATTTATTTAAACATAATTATTTTTTATATATAAGAGAATATACAATTATTTATTTATATATATATATATTTATTATATGAACATATCACAGTCAAATAACACTAAAGCCTGTTTTGAGATCGTGAGTCATCACGCGTTGAGCAAATGGTCAGATGCGTGTGCGCGAAGAATGGAAGCCCGGGCAGGTGGTCCAGCAGGAGTCCTCCTGCATTCCAGAGATCCCGCCCCCTTTTCTTCATCCTTTTCATCTTCTTCTTCACCTCACCACTCCTTCCCATCAGCTTGGCTTTTTTGCTGCTGATGTTGTTGTTGTTGTTGTTGCTGCTGTAGTTGCTGTTGCTGTTGCTGCATGGCCACTCCACGCCTCTCCAGCAATTGATTTAGCAGGTTGTCGAGATTTTCTAAGTTGTCCAACTCATCGACCCAAGTGGCTAACGTTGACTGGCTGCCACTTTTACGGCCTGAGTCAATCGACTGAAATGACGAGCTCGAACTCGATGATGCTGGCCGTTTGAAAGCCTATAAATTAAAAAAAAGAATGTGGTTAGGAGAGACAATTCCAATTTTGACAATTCTTTTATAAAAAATAAATAAATAAATCGTAATAATACTCACTCTTGCGAATTTTTTGCTGGTTCTGGAGATATATCTTGCGAATTTGAATGCCATCTTAAGGTTGTTGTTGTTGTTGTTAATCACAAAAACAGACACAAATCAGTATCAACACTTTAACACACCACAAACAAGTGAGAGAGAGAATGTCGGTATAAGAAAGTATGGGTGAACACTTCACTAGCACGAGTCGTCAAAGAATGCCGGGCCGGGCGAGTCTGCTGCGTTTATATAGGGGGCCCGGAAGGGGCGGAGCGCTGAGGGTGCAAGGGGCATGGACACGCTCACAACACACACACACATATATTCTAATCACTCACATTCAACCCCAATTAACTTATATCTATTTGAGTTAAAAAACAAATTCAATTCTCGGCGGCTGGTTTTTTATTAAATCATTATGTTCTAAAGTAGATTATATTATTCATGAATATATTATACTCCACTTATTTTAATTATTAAAAATAATTTTTTACATCATAATAATATAGTCATTTAATTTATATTAGGTGAAATTTTAGATGGTGGGGATTGATTGACTTAAAAATGAACTTATATTAACTAGCTTTGTTTGAAAAAGATGAAATTTTTAAATCAACGCTCAAATTAGCCAGTCGTTTAAGATAGCAAATTTGCGAGATGTGTTTGTGCTTCTGGTTGGCCTCGCTTTATTTATATATTTATTATATTATTTTACCATATTTATGGTTGGTATGTGAGGGATATTGGCACAAAATATTGCATTTTCAATATATATATTTTGAAAATTATATATATATATATATATGAGAGAGAGGATTTGATCCTAAATGGGATCATAATATTTTTTTTATTTAAAAATAACATTTTAAATATTATTATATAGCCTTTTAGTTACCGAGAGAAAAACGATTATACATAGAGATCTCGCAATATAGGAAATGAAGATTGTTTGTTTTATAATTGAAATTCATGATAATTCCACACGTTTATTATTGAAATATTAGTGAAATTATTTATTTAAATAAATAAAAAAGTTATTTAAATTAACTGCACCAGCAGTTGACCATTTGGTTTAAGAACTTGAATTACAAGGAATATAGATTATCACGCTGGTTAGGGCCTACTTGTCAATTTATGAGGGGTTGGGCCTCAATAAGAATATTAAAAACAGCAAATTTTTGGAAAAAATTGTTTTATTTTCTTAATATTTTTTAAACAAATCATAAATCTTAATTAGATATTGAACCATCATCATACATACACAAGAGAAATTACAAAAAATTTTTCACACGTATAAAGAATTGCAACAAACACACATAAGATTGACAAGACACCATCGTGGTAATCTATATAGATTGATATCTTGTCCAGTTTCAAAACATCGTTAAATAACAAGATTTAACATTTTTGTTCTGGTTTTAGCATATATACAAATAATTATATTTTTTGTGAAAAAGTCCATCCATTCAGTCTCTTTTTCTATAAAGTATCAAATAATTATAAATTTTAACTTTTAATATCAAATGGTCAACTACTGGTTAAATTGGGGGAAGCACGTGTCTCATTTTATTTTAATAATATCTTCATATATATAAATAACTAACATTATAATTGAAATTATTAAAAAAAAAATTTTTGAAATAAAATTAATGCATTAATTAGCAGCTCTATTTGCCCTGTTCGTCATCTATTGGAAATTAGCGAAGGAATGTGGAATGTATGGGGTGGGGGTGCGTGTCCATGTGCGAGTGTTGGTGTGCGTGAATGCACGTGTGGCAGATGTGTTTAGGAGCGTGGGACCCGAGCGCCCCGAGCGCTTCCCAAGCAACCATCCAAAGAGTAAGAAGGGTTGCTTGGCGAGCTACACCCCTATGACCCTCTGACAGCCGGTGCATCGCGGCAACAGAAGCCTCAGCGCGGGCGGACAGCCCGCGGTACACACCTAACCTTTCCTTTTATCATCGCGACCCCCACGTGTCCGCCACGTGACAGTTGAATTTTCTGGATTTCTGTAAAAAAGGGCGCGTCGATATCACATCATCATTCCACAGATTGGAGGGCATAAGAAACGAAGCACACCTGCCTAACTCTCCCACAATCAGTGCACCTGGTCCTTGCTTGGCCGACAAGCTTGAGCTTGCTCGCTCACCTCCTCCTTCTTTTCATTTTTCTTGGTTTACTAACACAAACCATACATTTTTATCAAGATAAACAATAAAAAAATTTGCAGCTTGAGTTAATAAAAATTTGCAAACGATTCATCTGCATTTTATTTTTATAACAAGAAGCTGATTTGTGAACTACACACCAAACTGATTTGCATATTAACTATTAAAAAAAAAAAAAAATATTCCATTTCCATTATTACCCATTATTATTTAATTGAAATTTCAATAATATTTAATATTCACGGCCAGAAACAGACCTCTGACAGCCGGTGCATCGCGGCAACAGAAGCCTCAGCGTTTCAATTATCAGGCCTTGGTAGCGTGTTGACCTTCTCTACCAAGGGTCGCGGGTCCGAATCTCAGGTAGTCCGATGATTTGGTATCCAAATAAATATGTCTGGACCCCTACCAATTATATATATATATATATTAATAAATAATGAGTGTCATTAAGTCTGAGGCCTGAGTTGCCGAAAAGACTGTGTGTAGTTTGTTTGTGCGAAAAAAGTGTGTGTTTTTTAAAAAAGGAAGGAATGTTTGAAACAATTGTAAATATGTATGGCGAATTGAAATTACAATTAGTTGGCGTCCAAATCCAATTCTCGTGTAGTTTACTGTCAATATTATATTTTGTTACATAGTAATCCTAAAATTTTAAAAATTAAATAGACCTCAACTTCTCCTAAACATCACCTCACTACCTTATTAAAAAAAAAAAAAAAATTTTAACGACTGACTCAAAGTCCAATTAAATTCAAATTTGATATTTTCTCTACAACAAGTAGGCAATAAAAATTCCTATTCTAGTTGTACTATTGATAATAAAAATGTTTTTTTAAGATAACCATAATTCATGAGTAAATATATAATTAATTCCTTAAAAGGAATATTTGAGTTTCCGTTCACTTTTGTTTTCGTTATCCATTATGTTGTAGTCTTCATCTATAATTTGACTTGTAGAAAATAAGAGATAAGAAGTATACAATAGATTTTATTTATAAATAGACTAAAAAATATAATTGGGAAGGAGTGAGTGGACCAATGTTAATGTTTCCACTTTAATGAGATAAGATCTTCGGTTACAGAAAGTATGCGCAAGTATCGGATTTATTTTTTGAGTTGTTCAATTATCATTTGTATATACAAATTTTGATTGAATATAAACTGTATAATGATTGTCTATGATCATCTCCTTAATGTTACACCTACATTGGCTGCCCTCTCCTTCCCAATTTTAATCCAATTATATATCAAATTTTAGCTAAAGTAAGAATAAAAAAAAAGATAATGATGAATGGGAAGTGACTCATTTGGAAGAAGCACACCTGAAGGGTTGCAATAGTGAGAGTTCCCGAGTGGCTTTTAAAAGAGTTTACAAAAAACTTAGAACAAACTTGAGGAAAAAGATCATTAAAGTAATAATTTAAAAATATAATCCGATCAAAAACGAAAATTAAAATAAGGTCTCCTGATTGGATTTGTCCTCGCCATGGCCGGACCCATAAAATTTTTTTTCGGATGAGGGGTATTTAGACAATTCGATCGAAATGAATAAATTTGAAAAAATATAAAATATTTTTTTGTAATTTCTAACATAGTTTAATTAAAATTGTAATATTATACAGTATTTTTATATTTTGTAATTTCGGAGGGGAGACTGGCGGGGGTTGAAACTCTCACCCTCTTGATTCCGGGTCTGATGACCGCATTATTTACATTAAAACTCTTCATAATATCAACTAATTGTTGGAACCTTTTGATAATATAATTTTAATTAAAAAAAAAAAAAAACATTACTGTAATTATGAATAACGAGATTTCTTTTGCCCAAACAGGACTGGTTGAGGCGGCGATTTCTTGTACTCCAGAATAGGATCCCTGCTTAAAGAGACAACTATCTCTGATTTGAGAACCTCAAAAAGAACTTTTACAGGCAAAGTGAGTTAAATTTTCTAGCGTAATTTTGGCATAGTGTTTATATTAAAAGTCAATTTGCAGTAGCCTAGGTCCATCAATAGGACCCTTGCTAAGGGGAGGGAGAATCTTTGCGATTCATAGCTAATAGTTCTCTCGGGAAAAAATTACAGTGCATTTTTGCACTGAAATAGGACAATAATAAAATAAAATTCACTTTTTTTCAAAAGATAAGTAGAGTATTTGAAAAATTCTAATAATTTGATTGGGATTTCTAAGATATTTCTCTCTAGAGCAGGACTTCTTATGTACAGTGAAGGACAATGTTAAGTCCCACCCATTTTTTCTACTTGTGATTATTTCATTGTTTTTATAAAGAAAATGAAAATATTTATTGGAAATTTTCTAGGTTTGAACCATGAAAGTTTCCAATAAAGATTTTCAAAAACAATGAAATAATCACAAGTAGAAAAAAATGGGTGGGACTTAATTTGTCCCTCACTATACTTGTACACTGTAGATTTTTTTGTAACCTACCTGAGTTGCAAAAACAAATTAGAGGCCGTTGGTTATCGACTCTAGGGAACCCGCGAAATCAAAAGTTAGAGAAGCTCAATTTTACAATTTCAATCATAAGCGCCCCCCTCCTCTCGCCCCTCCCAATCCCCCTATAATAATAATATTAATCTATTATACTCTCAGTCTTTTCTTCCATCAAGTATCTATTCCATCAGACCTTCAGTCACTAGCCTACACGTCACTAATACTCAATACTGGCACTATTGCTGATAGATACTAGATAGATAGATGTATTTATTTTATGTATTTATGCTGATCGGAGAGAAAGAGGGAAGAGGCTTTAGAGATTTTTAAATTTAATTATATAAAAAGGAATTTTTTTCATTAAATTATCTATTTTAAAGGATCATAAAAACATTTTAGTAATTAACTTAGGTTTTCGAATAAATATCAGGTATATAATTAGTATATTTCTACCGCAGTGATAAAATAATAAAAAATTAGATACAGTTACTTTGGATTTTCTTTTAAGTAGTTGATTGTATTGAATATTGAATGACTTAGCCAGGTAGTGGGGGTAAGTGTATGTGTGTGTGCGTATAAAGTATATGGACAGGTGCGTGCTAGCCGTGAGAACTAGGCTCCCTAACTGGATGGGAGGCCAGGCCGGCTGCTGGGCGCGTGCGTGTACGTGTGCGTGATGTGTATGTGTCTGTGTGTGTATCGTATATATGTGTGTGGTGGTGCGCGTGTGTGTGCGCGCACGCGTGGCCGGCCTGGGAACTCCAGGGCTAGGCTCGTTCCCACGCCCGCACCCTTATTCCTCCACCCTAACCACCCCTCTGCGCATCAGCGCATCAGCTGGCTACTGGGCTTCGTGACGTCACGTTTCTTCCCCAACTCCTACTCCCTCAAGGCCTTTTAAACCCGCAATAAAAAGAAAAATAAACAAACATCTTACTACGTTATCTCAAGAGTTGATACACAACTTAGTTTTAATAATTAAAACGCTTGTAACACTTAAGATATATAAAATACCTAGATTTATTTAGTCACAATTAATTATTGTAATTTAAAATTTCTTTCTACCACTACAGCCCTTTAAATACAATGGGAACTAGGCAAAATTTTTAAAATCCTTATCCTTTATCCACAAATTAATAAATATTATCTATTTATAATAATTCATGGGGTACTTTGGACAATGATGACTCAGGACGCGGATACTTCTAGGGAAGGGGAGAGAGATCGAGATCGCTTCTTCCCCCCCTCACAAAAAAAAAATTTTATTTTTCCTTAGACGTCCGAGGCCCAATTTCCAATTCTCACTAAGCCCGCGGCCTACGGGTTGGGAACCGCTGGATTAGATAATTAATTGAAGGCCTAAAAATGCAATTTGGACAAATAATACAAAATTCCCCAAAAAAATGACATTCATTTAAATTGGTTTCAAGAATCCACCCCTTGCGTGCATATGTGGTTTCTGTACTCGGCCAAGAGGACATTGCCTC
The DNA here is from genome assembly GCA_023213315.1 of Euborellia annulipes. Lineage (NCBI taxonomy): Eukaryota > Metazoa > Arthropoda > Insecta > Dermaptera > Anisolabididae > Euborellia > Euborellia annulipes. The sequence goes on along the minus strand of JAKCPI010012316.1, from coordinate 26,343 downwards.
CCCTCCCTGGAATTGTAAAAGTTTACTAATTAATCTAAAAAATTTCTTTAAAATAATTTTATTTTTTGAATTTTTACTATCTCTCACCAATGTATATTTACAAAAAATATATACAGAGAGAAAGGGGGGGTTTCATGTCAAAAAATTCGATGTCGAGATTTTGATGATATACAATGTTTTGATGTCCCCCTGAATCCAAAAAATGTGGGTTTTTGCAACATTATCTGTCTGTCTGTGAACAAAATATCTCACGAACAAAAAGAGCTAGGAGGTTCAAACTTTATATTTAAGTTCCGTATCCCTCTCCGGAACGTGTCACGAAGCATTTGAACAAAATTGGCCAAAGAGTACTAGTACTTTACTGATGTAATTTTTCAGTTTTTTTTTTCGATTTTCTCAAAATTTGCTCCAATGATTCTGTTTAAAATTCATAAATCAATTATTTTTTAGATGCTCTTTAAAATGTATATTCTCATTTTACTAGAAATCTTTGGAAACGCACTTTATTCTTGTACTTCGTAGGAAAGAGAAATGGTTTTTTCAATGCTTTTAATGGGTCAACGCACACCGAGGAGACAAAACACAATTGGACATGATTCGACATCATTGAACAAAATGTTTTGCCATTGAGCGTTTGCTCAATCGGTGTGCGTTCGCATTGAGCAAAACATTTTGTCCAAGAGCGTTTTCCTCAATTGGTGTGCGTTCAGCCCAATATATCGGCGGAAACTAAATATAACTAGACGCAAAAAACTTGGATCCGACCAGTCATACCAGATTTTTTTCGAATTCTGCTTTTTGTAATTTGACGTTTTTCTAAAAAAACCATTGCCGAAATTGCGTCTCTGTGACAAAATATTTTGCGACACTCGATATTTGTCTTCATTTATACTGTTTTATCCATTTATGCTGTTTTAATCCATATTAGTATAGATTAATTTGAATATTACATTTAATAAATATTTCATATAAGCATAACCGGACTCCATTCCCTAATCCTTTCTCATGTTAAAATTTTCAAAGTTTTTAAAAAATTTATTTAGTTGAAGAGAAGAAAATAATAGAAATTCACAATAATTCAAAAGGCCATCATTAGATGGTGGCAGAGTAGTTTATGCGACCCTTTCTCTAAAAACCCCGCAATGATCAAAATATTTAATTTGCCTTTTCCGAAATGAATACATTAAAAAAAAAATGTATTAAGATATATACCAATTTTTTGGTGAATGAATAGTTTTTATTGAAATTGATTAAATAGTAAGGAACTCACAGTTAATGTTTTTTTCCCTGATTGAATAAAAAGTTGCTTTTCTCTTGAGTTGCTTATTAGTTCCTACAACCTTAAGTTAATTGATGTGAGATTTGAAGCACCGTTACATGAACGTTAAATTACATTTGTTAATTGAACCATCTGAATAAATATTGGACATCCGCAAAAAATTTCATATAAGAAGGTTCCATCAAAATTCATAATTATAAATTTATTTATTAATCTTTTAAAAAATTTCATATGTCTTCGATAATGCATCTTTTTTAATCTTTTTGTTGTAGTGTTGGATCCGACATTACATTTTGGAATTGTTGGATTTTTAAAAATAATTCTGAATATTTAACGAGCCTCTCGCGTCTTCCATTAACGGCCCTACCTACAAGTTGAAATTATAATTAACAGGTAACATCTCTAAATAAATTAAAGATAAGCTAATGATTTATTTAACCTAAGGCCTAATAAGTCTAAATTTATAAAAATTGAAACTTCCAGAGAAATCAAAAGGAAATTAGATAACATAATTTCAGCGTTATCTTTATACTGTTTGATTTTTATAAAAGACCCTCTCCTGGTTGGCATCATGCAGGATCTTTCTTTTGTGGTTAATAATAAGACAAAACATTTTTTAATACATTAGTTCCTAAGGCCGTTTGTTTAGAGACAATTTTTTCCGCTCTCTCTGGGATGGGAAGGGATAATAATCAACTACTATAATATCAAGTAAGTGCAATTTGAATAGGTAAATATATAAATTCTTATTTTCCCAAAAAAACGAGTAATAAAAAAATTGCATTAGCCTTAAGACCTTTATTTTCTTAAATAATTTCTCATGCATAAATTTGTATTCTCCTCATATTTAGAGAGGAGTCGGATCAAATGAATTTTGAAATAAAATACTGCATTCTATTAATTTTAATTTCAAATTGAATTTGCTAACCTTTCCCAAGATCGAAACCAGAATGGGGGATTCTTCTCTTAGGGTGGCCATCTTCTTTACCATTGTGATACTTTTTAACAATTGATAAAAATGCAAAAAAAGAGATAAAAGGTCCAAAGGGTCAGGAGAAGCAGCACCAGTTCTCTGGTCAAAAGATGTCCGAATTTATTTAGACCAACGAATTTTTTCAAGAGAGAGAACACCCTAAAAGGGAAGACACCTTGCGAAAAGTTGCCCCTCCAAAGCTTGCAATCCTGTCTGGTTTGCGCATAAAAAATATTCGCATTCGCATCACGAATGATCGGAATCTTCTCCATGAATACAAGTTTTCTGTTTTTTTTTTTTTTTTTAATCTACAGTCTTTTGAGAAAATATTCTACTCTTATAAGATTACGGTATTCTTTACTATTAATAATATCAGAAATTATATGATTTATTAAGTTAAAAGATAATTAATCTCTGAACAAATATCGCCTGCTGAGATCATAGTGGCGAAAGTCCGAAAATTCACTTTTTGAGTTGAGCCTACCAAACGTTATTAAAACGTCTGGAACCAATCAACGGGAAATTGGTCAAACAGAGCGTGGTAGACAGACAGACGGACATTAGCGAATTATATAGATTCTTTGCTATTGGTTCTTGCCTACTCATTTGTTGCCAGTCTATTTAAATGTATGTGTTTATAAAACTTTCTCCAATTGTTGAATTTTGGACTTTCGGCACTCAGAATTCTCTTGCAGGCGATATAATACGTCAAAATACAATATAATTCAATTAATTCCTTTTTTTTAAACACACACTTTTTCTCATTCACACTCACATTCACTCAGTCAGTTTTTCGGCAACATAGGCTATTTAAGACTTTGACGATAACCGTTAATTGTTAATATATCTTTGTGGGGTCCAGGCATTTCTATTTAAGCCATTTGGTATGCAAATGCCTTAAATAAAATCATCGGACTACCTGGTGTCCGAACCCGCGCCGTTCGGTATAGAAGGTAGGCACGCTACCAACTACTCCAAGCCCCGTGGGCATAGGATTAATTTATATAGTGTATATGTATTCATTTTTATTTTTTAATGGCCATTTAAAAAATAAAAATTTATTGTTAGATCGTTTCATTATTGTCTAGATCAGGGGTTCTCAAACTGTGTCCGCGGACCTCCAGGGGCCCACTAACTGTTTGCTGCGGGTCCGCGAATCAATTCTAGTTAAAAATTATTTGTGTTATATATTTTATATAAAATATATACACTGGAATTTCATAAAATGAATTTATAAAACATAAAAAGCAATTGATATTTCTTTTAAAATTTAAGGAAAATAAATAGACTATTTTTACTCCTAGTTTATTATTGAACCAAAAAATCCAAACAACCATATATATATATAGATTATAGAGTAGATACAGCCTATACATAAAGAAATTCATACTGATTCAAAAATCAAGCTTGAAGGGTCACATAGCACACATTCTTCCAGTTAAAAAGAGGTCCCCGAGAAATAAAAAGTTCAATAGGAGGTCCGCTAACTACACAATTTTAAGAGCCCCTGTTCTAGATTTTAATCTTGCATATTCGTTTAAGAATTACCGTACCACAACATTTTTAAAAGCGGCGAATCTGGTATATACCGAGGGACTAAGATCCTTAAACGTAGGCCTAAACCAGTGCTTAAAAGTAAATTGATGTGAGATAGCAAAAACATACTGTTTCCAGAAATTTGTGAATTTATTTTCTTTTTGCAGATATGCTTTTCGCCTTCTGCACACTGCAGTCAAAACCAAAATTGCTAATCGGCAAAATGATAACTTTGTTCACTGGAATTATTGACTTCGTGTTTATGTATCCAAGCTGAAAATTAGTGGCGGATCCGATAGGATGGACATTAATATTAAAATGTCATGCCATTTTTATGAAATAGGAAGACTTTTGGAATTTTCAAGGTAAATATTAATTTTAAAAAGTAATAAATAGTAAATTAATTCTAAGCGTCATCAAATCAAAAATTTTACAGGAATTCAAAAAACATCGAAAATAATAGTTTCCTATGAAATTTTATGGCTTACGATAAACTTAAAATTTCATTCATTATTAAAATATTCACAAGTAATGTTTAAATAAAAAAGTATAGTTCGATCCAGAATGGTAAATATTGTATAATTTCGATACACATCTTATTTTAAACAAAAATATACCGCTACCTTACACTAATTCCAACGAGAGGGGGTCGATAGATATAATTTATTGTGCTAAAAAAATCTTGTTTAGTCCTATAATTTCAAGTTTTTGTTAGGAATAATGATTGGCGAGAAATGCTTTAAATACACTGAAAAAAAAAACCTTGTAAATTCAATGGAAATCCCTTCAATTCATTCCGAAACCGTAATGAAAATGCGTCAATGAGGTTTCTCGTCAATTCAATGGGATACCTTGTTAAAACGAAATTGAAGGTGCATCTTATAATTTCAAAAGGTTTTCCTGTTGAAAAAAACTGACAAGATTTCCTTTAAATTTAAAAGGAAATTTTGTTAAAACGAAGTTGACCGTATTTACCGTAAATTTTAAAGGAATTTTTGTTGAAACGAAATTGACAGGATTTCCTGTAAATTTTAAAGGAAATTTTGTTGAAACCAAATTGACAGGATTTCCTGTAATTTTTAAAGGATATTTTGTCAAAACTAAATTTACTGGATTTCTTGTAATTTTAAAATGATTTTTCATTTAATTTTAAATTGAATTTATTTCAATCTGCTACAGCTACACTCGACGGAACACAGGTTTTTGGCGTGTTGATTAATTTAAGAGATTTTTTAATTATTTATTTTAAATATATTTTTAATTTTTCTCAGGTCAAAGATATGCATTATTGTTTTACGAATGACATGAGAAAAATCAAACATATATTTAAAAAATAATTAAAAAATTTTTTAATTAATCAACACGCCAAAATCCTGTGTTCCGACGAGCTGTGGCAGATTGAAATAAATTCAAGTTACAATGATTTTTTTGTCAAAAACAATTTGACAGGATTTCTTATAATTTTAAAAGGATTCTTTGTATAAAGGAAATTATGTAAAAAAATCAAATTTACAAAATTATAACAAAAAAAATGTTTTTTTATTTTACGAGTTAATTACAAAAAAATTACAATTCAGTTGTAATGTACACCAAACTTATATAAATAAATACTTTTGAAATGAATTATCAAGATGTCTTATTTTATAAATAGGCCTATTAATAAGTTTTGAAACATATTAAAATATCAAAAATATGTATTTATTTTTAGATAATATGAAAAAAAAAATAGAAATGTCATTTTCAGAACCATAGGATGAATTGTTCATTTGTAGATGCTGAATCTTCGATTTTGTATTCTGAAAAAAAAAAAAGTTTGTTTTTTAATTCTACCAAAATTTGTTTATATTCTAAATTTTTAACTTGTTGAGGTCGGCCTGACCAAGAGAGCGAGAAGCCCTCTTGGGCTAAGGTATTGTATTCGGTTCTTTTGTCACTTGAAAATAAGGAATTTTATCTGAAAGAACCCTTTTCCCACTAATGTCAATGGCCGAAAGCCTAAAACGTATGCAAGAGTTTTTTATTCAAAAAAAATAAATTGTATAAACACTAGATAATATTTTGAAACATTTTACATTTTGTTTTATAACATTATATTTACCTTTTAATGTATGAAACAGACCTTCTAAATCCCACTCAATTAGAATGTGATATAATTTTAAATAGTCTTCATTGAAGTCCTGCAAGTCAAGCACAAAATTTATTATAAATAATATATTAAAAGAAAATCATAATATATTTTGTAGACGTACCTTGGTTTTTTGCCATAATATGTAAGAAAAAAACAGGACACAAAGAAAATTTTGTTAGACGTGCCGTGAATAAAAAAAAAAAGTACAAATATTTTTCAAAATTAAAAAAGTATATATGATAGAAGATATCAACTCGGATTTCAAATATTCAAAGAATGAATCTGGAAAAGAAATGCTGCCTAGTCAACTCAAGCTAGTCATACTGTCTGCTAAGAGAGAATGACGAGCTTTGAGTTAGAGAGGAAGCAATGGGTAGGTAGGTAGGTATGGAGGGAGTTGCCTTTTTCTCAGGTAAAATAAGAATTTAAAGGTTTTTACTGTCAAATTTAAAGGAAACCTTGTCAATTTTACAGGATTTCTTTTTGAATTAGAACTCGATGAAATTTCCTGTAAAAATAAAAGGAAATTTTTTCATTTTTACGGTATGAGTTTGTCATATAGAACTTGAGGCGATTTCTTGTAAAAATGAAAGGAAAATTTGTTAATTTTATGGGAAGGTTTGTTGAAAATTTTTAAAGGGATTTCACTTTAAATTTACAAGGTCGGTTTTTTTTCAGTGTATAATATGGATATTTAAAATTTCCCCTTTCACTTGCCTCCTAATTTCTTGGCATTTACTCAAGTTCCTTACTATTCCATGGGGCATTACGTCGTGTTTTAAATTGTTTTTCGAACTAATATTTTCTAAACACGTCATTAGAAAATATTATAATAACCAGGTTTTTAGTCAATAATAAATTAAAAAAAAAAGAAAAGAAATTTACTTTTTTTATGAAGCATTTCATATATCAATATAAAAGTGATTTAATAAAATTGTCCGTTCATTTCTTCCAAAACAAAGATTATTTCTTCACTATTAAATCACTAGATTAAATTTGTTTGCCTTGTCTTATGAGAAAATATAATTGCATTTGCTTTCCCTGGCTCCTTGCACCATTTTCTTTGGAATAGCCCCTATTCCTCACTGCTTTCTAAAACCCCAAATTAAACTCTTTCAGATTAAGTTGCCTTATTGATGTTTGAGATTGGGTTCGTCTCTTTGACAAGCTTGTATTAGAGGATAAGATGGATTAAGAGGGTTCTAACCCTGCTTGTTGACAAAGGATGATTCCAACTCCCTCACCAAAACTAATTTAACCAGAAAGAATAACCCTTTCATTTAATTCTTTCTTTATAAAATATATATTTTTGAAAATATCTTTTTTAATCAAAATTTATCTATTGAGAAATAGTTTATTTTAGGAAAGTCCTTATTGTTCTAAAAGTATTTAATTAACAAATATAGATATTTCATCAAATTACTACTCAACCCACTATAATTTAATTAATTTTATATTTAGAAATATAATTGTGATTGTTTAAATGTTTTAAAAAGATGTTCATATTATAATACATATTCATATTAGTAATTCAACATCAAATCAAAATTTTGTTTTTTTTTTTCTCTGGCAATCCCTAAAAGCAAGTTCCTTTCATCCCCTTTGCTTTCAGTCCAAGCTCTAGACTAAAGCGACTCTGGTGTCACAATCTCCAAGCTCAGTCAATAGAACCCAAGTTTTTTGCCAAACTTGTATAGAGGGATGATAAATTATAGTACATTGGTTATATTAAAAACAAAACTTTATAAACCAATTTTATCTTAAGTCGACCAAAAATAAATAATTTTGCGTATTATCAGTTTATTTGTAGATATTTTGATCCCAGTCAGGGGCGGATCTAAAGGGGGGGCGATCGCCCCCCCCCCCCCGAGAAGAAATTCACAAAGTTAAAAAAAACTAGTAATCTAAAGAAATTATGATTTCCGCTCTTTAGTTTCAATTGAATTTGTTACCAATCAATTTAAATAAATAGGAAAGGGGTCTAAATGGCCATAGATGCCGTCAAAGTCCTTAAATAAAAAAAAAAAAAAAATAAAAAAAATCCGCCCCCCCCCCGACAAAATGGCATTAATCCGCCACTGATCCCAGTGAGATGGAATCATTCTCAGTACAAGCAACAGATGTTTTGCAAATCATTAATTTCTCCCATTCAATATGACAATATAAATGAGCATTCCATGAATGCAATTTTTAAAAAAATAAAAAAAAATATAAAATTAATAAATATAAAAATAAAAAAAATTGCATTCATGGAGTGCTTTAAAAAATATAGTCAATAGATAAACAGACAATCCAAGGGAAATAATTGGGTATAGTCTACCTTTTCGAATTTTTTATTTTTGTCTGCCGGCAACTACCCCTTACAAGAAGCGCTCTTAATTTAGCAAATATTACTTTATTTCACAATTTTACTTATAATTTTGTGATTATTTTAATAATCTAATTTATTTTATTATTATTTACTTTCTCTTACCGAAGGGAAAGAGAGCCCAAGGGGCTTGGAGTAGTTGGTAGCGTGCCTACCTTCTATACCGAACGTCTCGGGTTCGGACCCCAGGCAGTCCGATAATTTTATTTAAGGCATTTGGATACCAAATGACTTAAATAAAAATGCCTGAACCCCACAATTGATATATTAAACATACTGATTATCGTAAAAAAGTCTTAAATGGCCTCAGTTGCCGAAAAGACTGTGTGAATGTGTGTGTGAATGTGAGTGTGAATGAGAAAAAAGTGTGAATGTTTTTAAAAAAAAAAAAAAAAAAAAAAAGGAAAAGAGAAAGTTGTGTGCTGTGCGCCAGTCACACCAGATTTTTTGTATAAAAAATGTATTTACTCTTGAACTTGATTATTTCCTAGTAGCAAGATTCTTGATTATTTTCTTTTTAAATATATCAAATAAGAGGAATGTCTTGAAAAAAAATTGATTGGGAAGTCTTAAAATCGCCATAGCGTAACCAAAGATTTTTTCTAGGACTGTTTGACTGGGAAACCAGATTTGTTTGATTTTTTTCTATTTCTCCTTTTTTTGAAAACTATTTTTATTTATTTTTATTTAAGGTTTTTTCGCTTGAGACGAGAATCGAACATATATACGGTATTCAATAAAAACGAGCCATCTTCCAGCTTTGACCTCATCTCAAAAAATAGTTTTAAAAAACACTCCAATTTCAACTTATAAAAAAATTGATTTTTCTACTTTCTCGTCTGAAATTCAAGTTCACCTGTAGGGCTTTTTTTATATTTTTTCATCCTTTTTTTTAGTGATGTTTTCTATTTTGTAGAATCCCTTTAACTCAAAACGGGAGCTCGGGTGCATTGCACCCGCCGCATCCCTCAGACCGACCCCCTGCAGCTATACTTCCATAGGGTGATGAGCCTCATCCTGTTCAACAGGTCGCTCGCTCTGAATACTAGTGAATTGTAAAATTCTCTTTTAAGGAACAAGTTCATACAATTTTTTAATATTTTTTCTTCATATAATTTCTGTTTTTATTTTAGTTGATTTTCTCTTTAAAATGTATTCATTTCAACTATTTTTACTTTCTCGTATAGAGAAAGTATTGTAATCGTAAAAAAATTCGACTTCGAGATTTTGATGTTTCTCCACGTTTCCCTGAGTCCAAAAATACCATTTTGGGCATTATGTCTGTGTGTGTGTGTCCGTGTGAGTGTGTGTGAACACGATTGCTTAAAAACCAAAGCAGCTAGATGGATGAAATTTGGTTTATGCTCCTTACACTAAAATTGTAGATTTCTATCAATTTTTGGAGTAAATACGTCACTTGAAAGTACTACTTTACTTAAAAAAGTTTTTTCAAAAATTTTGAAATTTTCAATTTTTTTTGTTATATTATGATAAAATACTCTATTTTAAAAAGTTTTTATTCTTTGATATTTTTTCGAAAACTGAATAGTTTTTGAAATAATCAAAGAAGAAATAGAAAATATTCGTTAATTTTGATAAAAAATCAAAACAAAATCATACAGGTGTCATTAAAAAAAGGGTAAATATAAACAAATTTAATTGTTGTTGTGATATATAACGTTTTGAGGTCCCCTCAGTTCAAAAGTGGTTTTCGAGACATGGTCTCTCTGTGTGTGTTAATTTAAAGCATGAATAAATTGAGTTACTAGGTTGAAATTTTATATTTAAGTTAAACACCCTCCTAGAGCGTGAAAATAAACTTTTAAACAAAATCGGCCAAAAAGTACTAGTACTTTACTGATGCACTTTTATAGTTTTTTTTTTTCGATTTTCTCAAAATTCGATTCAATTTTGTTTAAAATTCAAAAATCAATTATTTTTTAGATGCTCTTTAAAATGCATATTCTCATTTTGCCCTCAAAATTGTTTGAAGCACACTTTATTCTTTTTTTTTTTTTTTTACACTCACTTTTTTCTCATTCACTCTCATATTCACACAGTCTTTTCGGCAACTTAGGCCATTTAAGACTTTAAACTATACTCGTATTTATATAATATATATTTATTTGGGGTCCAGGCATTCTTATTTAAGCCATTTGGTATCCAATTGGCTTAAATAAAATCATCGGAGTGCCTGGGGTCCGAACCCGCGACGTTTGGTATACGAGGTTAGCACGCTAACCTCTACGCCAAGCCCCGAGGGCCACTTTATTCTTGTATATCATAGGAAACGAAAGATAGGTTGCCATGGTAACAAAATATAAATATACCCATGATTATAAATTTTACTTTCTCTTACCCAGGGGGGTCAAACTCGGTTTGTTTACATTTTTTCCATTTCAAGAGAGTGACGTCATGGAGCTACTCCTTTTGCAAAAAATCGTTCGAAACAAACAATTTATAAACATTTATACACGGCATATTATTAATAAAGCAGTATAAATACCAGGGTCTAAATTAGTTTAGTCTGAAACTATACAATTTGCAAATAAAACAAAATGAATGTGAACTAGGTTATAAACAGTCAACAAAGCTGCCAAATAGAAAAATATATGCAAGGAGGAGCTTCATGACGTGGACCAATCAAAAACTGTGACCTGAAAATTGTTTGTTTACTAGTTTCTGGCCAACCTGTGTATTTAAAGACCTTGCTCTTACCTATGTATATATGTAATATATATATAGTGAGAAAGTATTGGATTCATGTCAAAAATTCGATGTCGAGATTTTGATGGATCTTTACGTTTTGAGGTCCCCTGAATCCAAAAAAGTGATTTTCGCGACATGGTCTGTCTGTGTGTCTGTCTGTCTGTGTGTGTGTGTGTGTGTGTTCAATTTTAAGCATGAAGGAATTGAGCTAGGAGGTTGAAATTTTATATTTAAGTTAGGCAGCCCCCGGGACCGGAAAAATAAGCTTTTAATCAAAATCGGCCAAAGAATACTAGGACTTTACTGATGTACTTTTTCAGTTTTTTTCAATTTTCTCAAAATTCGCTCTAACGATTTTGATTAAAATTCAAAAATCAATTATTTTTTAGATGCTCTTTCAAATGTATATTCTCGTTTTGCCCTCAAAATTGTTTGAAGCACACTTTACTCTTGTGCTTCATAGGAAAGATAGGAGAAATGGTTGCCATGGTAACAAAATATAAATATTTTCCCATGTTTATAAATTTGACATCTTAAATTCTAATATATTGGCGGAAACTAAATATATGTCGACACAAAAAATCTGGTGTAACAAGCACAGAACACAACTTTCGATTACCGAAGGTAAGGAAACTAAATATATGTCGACACAAAAAATCTGGTGTAACAAGCACAGAACACAACTTTCGATTACCGAAGGTAAGAGAAAGTTGTGTGCTGTGCGCCAGTCACACCAGATTTTTATATCTTGATTTCTAATATATCGGAAACTAAATATATCTCGACACAAAAAATCTGGTGTGACAAGCACAGAACACAACTTTCGATTACCGAAGGTAAGAGAAAGTTGTCTGCTGTGCGCCAGTCACACCAGATTTTTATATCTTGATTTCTAATATATCGGAAACTAAATATATCTCGACACAAAAAATCTGGTGTGACAAGCACAGAACACAACTTTCGATTACCGAAGGTAAGAGAAAGTTGTCTGCTGTGCGCCAGTCACACCAGATTTTTATATCTTGATTTCTAATATATCGGAAACTAAATATATCTCGACACAAAAAATCTGGTGTGACAAGCACAGTACACAACTTTCGATTATCGAAGGTAAGTCCCACCGGATTTTTTTCTTTCCAGTCAGGCCATGAGACGGGACTTGCTTTTTCTCTTAGTTTCTCTAAATGCCGACCCAGCTTAAGTTGCAAAACTAGAGTGTTTATTTCTACTACATCTGTCTTTGATAGTTGCTTGAAAACCCCTTTTACATTTAAAAATTTTTTCGAAATTCCCAGTCTTGAAAGTTTTTAATAAACATTTTCATGTTCTCATTAAAATGTATTTAATGAAACATGGGAAAAGTAGGGGGTGAGATATTCTCTTTTTGCCTAGAGTATATTTGGTTTATAATGTGTGAGTCAAGTGTCAGAGGTGGTGGTGGTGTGTGCCAGCCACCTTTTAGACTGGTGGGAGTAGTGAGTGAATGAGTGATTTGCGAGTGAGCGGAGAAGAACGGAGCGAGTCCCCTCGACGGCGTGTGCCGGCCGTGGGAACTCCCCGGGGCTCTCAGTCACACAAGCACACACTCCTGCAATTTTATACTTACACATGCACTAATACATACACACATGCTAGAGATATTCAAAGAAAGAAAGGAGGAGAGATAAATTTCCAGGAGCTCAAGCGGCTCAAGAGACACGCGCAAGACGCACGGCCCAAGACACGCGCCAACCAACAACAACAAATTCCATCACAATTGCCCTTTAATTGGCCATTGCCCGCCTCTCTTTCCTTCTTTCATCTTTAAATCTCATCAATCATGAATTTAAATTCATTTATTAACTAATGACCTAGAAATATACAATAATTTTACTATTCGTGTCTTTAAATTATAACAAATTGCTATTTAGATACAAATTCTAATTGCTATTTAGATAGAACTAATTCTTAAATATTTAAAATGGTTTTTAAATCGACTTCATATAATTTTGCATTTTATTATCTACTATTGATGTTACTGATTTGGTTATAATTATTTTCCAGAACCAGATGAAAATAAATCAAGAAACGACACCTAGAACCAGAATGTTTAAACGTTTTTCAAAATTGTAAACAAGTCTTTTTCGAGCCATTTTCAAAGCTGAAACAGGATATCATCTCATTACTTAGAGCTTCTTCGCAGGTCACTAATATCTTCCAAATAGTATTAAGCCAAGGTACTCAAAATTCTATTTTTGTTTAAATACCAGGTAGAATTTGCAATTTATTCAGATTTACATGTATTAGATCCTTTTGCCCATTTATACCTTCAATAAAAGAGTCAAATTTTGAAGGACTTTGAAAATATTAAATGAAAATTTAGGATGATTTGCACAACAACCGTTAATTATATTGACAATAAAAATGAATAATACGCAAGTATTTTTTCTTTGGCCGAGACAGTGGGGGATCCAGAGGAGTTTCTCGGGGGGGGGGGGGGGGGGGGTAATCTGGTGTGAATGGTCGCACAGCACACAATTTTTTCTTATTATCGGTAATTTAAAGGTGCATTCTGTAGTTTTCTAGCAGAATATAAACTGCTGGACAAAAGTATTGCATACAATTTAAAAATGTTGTAATTTGAAATAAAAATCTATTATTATATATTTTTTTTGGACTTCTTGGTGGGGAAACCAAACGATTTATTGAAACGTCTTCTAGGTACTGCAGTACAACTCGAGCAGTGTGACATCTGGCGTTGTCTTGCATAAATAAAAAATTATCACCGACTCTTCTGGCAAATGGCACAACATATTGCTGGATAGCATTAAGATACCTCTGGGCATTTAAAATACCAGCATCAACAATGTGCAACTCTGTACTCATCAAAACTTATCCTCCCCTAACCATAATCCCACAGCCCCAAAACTCTTTTGGGGAGATGTTAACTCCTGCATACCTCCCCCTTGTCCCCTCCATACTCTCATCCATTCCATCTGGAGAGAATAGAGTGAATATAGTGAATTTTGCGACGATTATAAGTAAATATAAAATAAATATATAATTTAAAATGAAAAATTGTTTTTATAATTCAAATTACAACATTTTATTACATTTTTCAATTTTATCAATACTTTTGACCAGCAGTTTATATACAAATCAAATTTTTAAGTATTAGTTTTTAAAATTAAAAATACAATTTTTTCTCAAGTGGGGGGGTAATTTCCTCCTTAATCCCCCCCTCCCCTCCCCTTGTATCCGCCCTTGGGCCGAGCGTTCTATAAAAGAAAAACCCTTCTCATTTGCTCAATCAATTCATTTGTTATTTTTATTTAAATAAGATATTATTGGAAGCCTCCCTTCTAATAGCTGTATTTGTTTTATCCTAAAAATAGAGTTCCTTTTAGCATTTGTAGACTTATGATTGATTTTATTCTTTTCCCTTATTCTTCTACCATATTGTTAAAAAACGGGTCTTTTGCGTTTGCCTTAACGGGGTTGCTCGGGTCACGAAACACATTCACCACAAAAATTGGAACACCCTCGGTAAACCCTGATAGCTGAATACCTTAGAGCTACACATATTCAAAAGAGTTATTGAGAAAATAAACCAGCAGTTGCTTTCCACATTAAAATAATTTATTTGGCAAATATTTCGGATTGCCTAACGCAATCCATCCTCAGTACCTACATCAAATTATACATATGTGGAGCGTGTTTTTAAAATGATAAAATTTAACATGAGATTCCATTCTTCAATTAGAGAGGACGGTTTTTGATGACCTAGCTACTGAGGGAAAATTATATGCTATTGCCAATTATTTGTATAATAATTTGATAGACTGAGGATGGATTGCGTTAGCGAATCCAAAGTATTTGCCAAATAACTTATTTTAATATGGAAAACAACTTTATTTTCTCAATAACTCTTACAAATTGTCCCAGCATATTTAACTTTTTCTAAAAATTTTAAAATTGAAGTTATAAAATGTTACTAATAAAAGTAGGCGTATAATATTGTTTTTTTTTTCGGTAATAAATAATTTCTTATTTAGATACTTAGGGCTTTTAGTTGGGAGTTTAATCAGGATAAGTACACAGGAAAAGAAGAGACTGCAGTTAGTTGTATTTAGTTGTTTATTGATTTCTAGAGACCGGATTTTAAGCAAAATGCTTATTGCTCAATTTTATAAGCAACCATTAGATATTTAATTTCTATACGAATTAGGAAAAACTAAGTGCATTGAGATTGCATTTTTTATGCTTTTTTTGCTTTTTTTGAGTTTTCATGCTTTTTTTCCCTTTCGTGGTTATTTGAACTTATTTTAGGAATATTTATAATTTTTTTTTTTTTTTTTTTTATTAAAAAACACACTTTTTTCTCATTCACACACGCATACACCAGGGACGTATATAAGGGGGGGGGGAGGGAGGCCCCCCCAAAAAAAAAAAAAAAATTTAGTTTCTTTAAAAAAAAATTTGTATACGCCATTGGTATGAGTAAAAATTGCTTATTAGATGCTTTTTTTTTAACTTTTATGCTTATTTAACAACTTTTTATTTAAGTTTTTTATGCTTTTTTAAGCACTTTTTTTTCCATTTTTTTATGCTTTTTTGTCCGTTCTCTATTGATTTCTCATTGTGATGACGTTTCGATCCCGGTCGGGATCATCCTCAGTACTATTCTGCACATAACAAGAGGTGAAGAAATTAATTTTGAAAAAACATATATATATCTTAGAGTATATTAACAATTATATTTTAAAATAATATACTCTAAGATTTATAATTGTTAATGGTTTTCTAAAATTAATTTCTTCACCTCTTGTTATGTGCACAATAGTTCTGAGGATGATCCCGGCCGGGATCGAAACATCAACACGATGAGAAATCAATAAACAACGAAATACAACTAGCTGCAATATTTTCTTTTCCTGTTTTTCCTTTATAATACACTAACATTTCATTTTCTTTAATTTGATAACTAGCATTTAGTGGCGAATTCTCTAATAATAAAAAGGGCAGAGAGTTTAACTTGGGCGAGATAAAAGGGCCAAAGGGAGGGAGGAGCCCTAAAAAGAGGGAGATTTCAATGTTGGCTATTCCCACGGCTCAGCCCTCAACTCATCAATATTCAATTACGCCACCAACCAATTTCATTAATTGACCCAAGCTAGTATGCGTTTTGCCAAAAAGATTAAATTTCTGATATTAGATATGAAATAATGGGTCTATAATAAAATACATTATTAATATTTTTCATTCAATAAAAATAAGATCAGAAGATTTAAAAAAATTATTTATATGTATTATATTTATATAGTACTATAATTAAACATATATTTTTGATATCTATGCAAATTAGGGTTTTCAATAGAATGCCTCCGAGATGCCATTATTATTGTACACTAGGGTGGGCCGAAAAAACTTAATAAAATCTATTGACATGTCGCGCATTGGCCCAAAGTTTGACAATATATGAAAAAACTTAATTTTTGGGATTATTTTTTTAATTTTTGAATTCAACACAGTTCCTATGTTCAAAAATAAAAATACTCTTACTGATTAGGTTAAAAAAAAGATATTAAAGATATAAAAATAAACTCATAAATATCTAACAAATCTGTGAGTGTTATTTATTGGCGAGACCAAACATCCCATGGCCCCCGGGAATCGAACCCAGGATCTCCAGCCTTTCCGGGGCATAGGCGTGCTGTCCATTGCCGAAAAGAATCGAGATGTTTTGAATACTAATATCTAATTCAAATATATAAATCTCGAAAATATTTAAACACAAAAATGTAACTTTTTCATTATTTTGGCAAATTTTGGAGCTTATGCGCGATTTAGAAGATATCAAAAGATCTAAACCTAATTAAAACACAATGTTTTGAAGACGTTACAAACTACTTCATTGTTAAAACATCAAATTCAAAAATTAAAAAAAATAATCGCAGAAATGAAGTTTTTTTCATATTTAGTCAAACTTTAGGGCACATGCACTACTGGAAGATGTCAACCGATTTTGATAGTTTTTTTCCTGTTCTTTGTCTATATAATTCGCAATTTTTCCACGCTATTATAACTTCGAAATAAAAAAATAAGTTTTTTGTACAGGCCCGTACACTAAGGGTCAATTTTATAGCATCTTCATGCGTTTTCTCATGTGTTAATTTCATTGTTTTGTTTAAATGAAAAATTTTTAATATTTCAGAGAGAATACCAATAAAGATTTCAATCTTCTTTAAATAAACACATGGGAGTGCTTTAATATTGACCCTCACTTCACAATGAAAACCGCTAGCACAACTTGGAACATTTTACATGAGATGTCGGTAACCCGTCAGCTATAAATTTTTATGTGGCCCGCCAGGTAATAATAAATGAATGGTCGATTTTTTTAGTTAACTTTCCAATTTTTTTGTAGTAAAAAGGTTGCCGACTTTTTTTTTTAATTTAAAGTCTTTTTCGGCATCCGAAGCCATTTAGACCTCGTCCCTATTTATTTCAATTGATTGGTATCCAATTCAATTGAAATACAGTAAATTTCTCTTCTGGTACGGGATGCGAAACCTTAATCGTTGGCACTAAAATTCATAAGGAACTGCGAAAACAAAAACTTGAAATATTTTGTAAATTAAAATTATATATACATGTACAAATTAAAACTAGATATCTCGTCCTCAACGTCCATCTATAAGAAAAGGAACCCACCAAACGCGTGTTACATACTAAATTATTCTTATTGTTATATTCACTTGTTAACACATTAGCTTTCAAAGAACCGCATCAATTCTATAGAAGAACCAGAAATTTTCAAGAATTTTTAATCTTAAAGAATTGGTGGAGTTTTAGCTCCTGCTCTTTGAGGATTTGTTATTTTTTTTTTTTTACTTTAAAAATAAAATAATTTTAAATTAAATATTAAAATTAACACTAGATTATTTGTTTCAAAGGTTTTATTAATTATAAAATTAACACTTGATACGTATTTCAACAATTACTTGCCTCATTAGAAGTGATTACATTCTAATACATGAAAGTAGCCAACTTAATTAATAATAATGCTACTGTTGCTACTTTCATGTATTTAAAGTAATCACTTCTAATGATGACAAGTAATTGTTAAAATACGTATCAAGTGTTAATTCTATAATTAATAAAACCTTTGAAACAATTAATCTAGTGTTAATTGGTATATTTAATTTAAAATTTATCTAATTTTAGAGTTTCAAATCCTAAAATTATAACAAATCCTCAAAGAGCGGAGGCTAAAACGACACCAATTCTTTAAGATTAAAAATTCTTGAAAATTTCTGGTTCTTCTATAGAATTGATGCGGTTCTTTGAAAGCTAATGTGTTAACAAGTGAATATAACAATAAGAATAATTTAGTATGTGACACGCGTTTGGTGGGTTCCTTTTCTTATAGATGGACGTTGAGGACGAGATGCAAGAAGCCACGCGGAGACCAACGAGCCACGCACGTGCCCAGCCACCTCCCCTCCGGATTCTCCCCTCCCTCACTCACTTGCCCCCTCCCTTTCTTCCCTCTTTCACTTTCTCACTCTCTTAACTCTGTCAAAATATATTTTTTTACTTAATCGAGATATCATCTCTAAAGTATTAATAAATAAACTTATGCTAAACTTTTAAAGAGTTTCTATATGTCTATATTATTTTAAACTCTTTTTTACCTCAAGGGATTTGCTAGAGATAAAAGTTTTATAAAATCTCTTGGGTTCTTATATAACCTTCTCTCGGATTGATTCAAGGCAGATTTCAATAATTTCTTACACTTTAATATGTAAATTTTTATTCTTATCTGCAGAGTGATTCCAAAGCTAATAAAAAAGCTACTCCCATTTACAAATACAAGTCATTTCTTTCGTCTTTTTGAGATACCTAATACAGTAGAGTCTTGCTAATTCGGACTTGGATACTTCAGCATACCGGCTAATCTCGGCATCTTCTTCGGGATATTGCAGCAAAAAAGAGGCGTAATTTAAGAAAAAGTGTCATTACAAGAAATAAATATTAAATTTTGCATAAACAATTTATAGTTGAGTTGTTATATTAATAAGAGGATAAAAATGAGAAATGCAGCTAAGGTTATTTCTTTATTTGGTTAATTCACACAGCTGACGTTTCGGTTCCGTGTTTGAACCATCTTCAGAGCTGGACGAAAAGTCATTAGCCAGCTCTGAAGATGGTTCAAACACGGAACCGAAACGTCAGCTGTGTGAATTAACCAAATAAAGAAATAACCTTAGCTAGCATTTCTCATTTTTACCCTCTTATTAATATAATATATTAAATTTTGCATTATATTAAATAATATTAGTGATGGATTATATTAAATGTTTCGGATAATCCGGCATTTTCAGAATCCGACATAGTACCGGTTCCATTTAGTCCGGATTAGCAAGACTACTGCATTGATTCTCAACCTTTTTTTTTGTCGCCTCACACGCTTTTAACGAATTCAAAATTTGGGGGCACACAAAGAAAAAGAAGTTTAAAGTTGTTTACATAAATACCTATAATACACTGTGTAAAATAGTTTATGATAATAAATTAAAAAATTTGGCGGCACACAAAAGTGTCGCGGCACAGTGGTTAAGAATCGCTGCTCTACTGTATTAAACAATTGAGTTCCAAATGGCGATGATCATAATAATGTATATCATTATAATAATATTTTATATTGAGTAAACTTGAAAATTTTTCTAAGATAAATCTTAATCCCGTTTTGTATAGTATATTATTACTAAAATCATTTGATAAAAACAAATATGTCCTCTAATCATTATCATCTTCCTTATTTGAAGATAATTTTTAAGAATCTTTATCTTTATTGAAATTAATAAAACTTTTGTGTTTTCAGAGAGGTTTCGCCTTGAAAGAGCCCCGAATTCTCCTGTTTGCTGGAACTGAATAACATACTCAAAAAAGGCCTAGATAAAATGCTGATGAAGTTCTTCGACAATCAATAGCACGAATAATGGTATATCTCAAAATATTTTATTATTCTTTAATAATATATATCTGAACTGTGAAAAGGAGGGGGGATATTTTGGCAATCCGAGAAGTATTTTATTATTATTATTTTTTTTTTTGCGGAAGTGACCCGGTTTGCGAGTTAAGGAGAAAATGAGGGGTGACGTTCCCACGGGGCGCATGACGTCACGCCGCGTGGCGGCGGCAACGTGGTGGGGTAGTGGCGGCGGCGGCGGCGGCGGCGGAGGGGCGGAGCGCTAGCCGAAGCCAGTCTTCGCCAGTGACACGCGTGCCAGCCACACGACCGGACACGCGCGCGCGTGTCTCCCACCCCCAAATACTATCACCACCACGATGGCCGCCAATTTTGACTACAAAGTGCTTGATAATAATAAGACATCCTCGCAGGCATCTTTGCCTTGGGGTGGATATGCGCCACCGCCTCATCATCACCCACACCCGCAACATCCGACGCCGATGTGGCCTTTGCAGCCACCACTGCCACCGCCACTACCGCCGACGTCGACAACACATCAGCATCCTACACATCAACATCAACACTCAAATCCACCTCCCATTGCCAATCAGAATCATCATCAAAAGCGATCGTTAGCTTGTAGTGATTCCGAAGACGATGCCTTCAGCGAGGACTCGAAAGACGCGTGAGTAACAACTGTCAATTTGACAACTTTATTTTCGACTAGGAGCCAGTTCAGAATTTGACTTGTCCAATCACAATTGCAATTATCATACATCAATAAAAAAAATGGAAGTAAATTTATTTCCTATTTTTATTGAACTGTCAAAAATATTAATAGGAATTTATTCGTCTGTTGATGGAAAAATATTTTTTTTTGTATTTTAACAAGATTGTGATTTGAAAAATGAAAAATTATTTAAAAGACAAAAATTAAGACATTTTAATTCTCAATTGGCTGAATCTCCACCTGATCTCAAATATATTTTATTTGGGCAGTAAAGTTTTTTTAAATTTATTTAAGGTCTTTTTTCGGCTTCTAGCCATTTAGACCCATCCCTATTTATTCCAACCAATTGATTAGTATCCAATTAATTTAGTAAAGTTTCGCTTAGGAAAAAATTAATATATTACATAAAAATAATACCCGAAATAGTATTTTCAAAATATGCGAATTATAAAAAATTTAAAATTAAATATTTTTTAAATCCATGCCAAATATATTATCTCTTAAAATGTAAATAGAGATGGTCTAATCTAAATGGCCGTAGATGTCGAAAAAGACCTTAAAACAAATTAAAAAAAAATCATTCAATATTTTTAATTAAAGTTTCACTAATTGCTCGTATTTCTTAATTAGTTCCGGGATGACCGACCTGGAGCTCCGTGGTTTTTTCTTTTGATGAAATTGGAAAAAACTAAAAAAGTATTATACCTAGCAGTATCTCCAAGACAAAACCTGCTTAATTTCATATTGTTACTTAAAATTTGAAATAAATCAGAGTGAAGTTTTAAGAAAAATAGAAAAACTACAGTAGATCAGTAAAGTATTAGTACTATTCGAGGTTTTCCAAAGACGAGATCAATCGTACTTTGTTTGGTGTACCGCAAATAGGAAATATTTAAAATTTTAAAGAAGTAGTTTAAGAGATTTAAGAGAAAAGTAAAACAAAAAAAACTAAAAAAAGTACATCAGTAAAGTACTAGTTCGCATAGTTTCCCAAAAACGAGATCAATCGTATTTGTTTTCTATACAGCGAATAGAAAATATTTAAAATTTTAAAGAAGTCGGTAAAGGGATTTCCGAAAAAAAAAACGAAAAAAATCTAAAAAAGTACATCACATAAAGCAGTGGTTCCCAACCTTTTTGACCCATCGCCCCTTTCTGGAGGTTGACTAACCCCTATCGCCCCCCTTTACATTTTCATTGTATGCCTAATTTTAATTTGAAGTAAAGTGTAAATAATAAAGCAGTTTTATTATTTTAAACAATTTTATTACCGTAGGCCTATAGACAGGGCCGCAGACAGGCTTGACGGGCCCCGGGCTACTTAGTAATACGGCCCCCCACCCCCAAAAATAAAAACTTAAAGTTTTCTTTTTTAGTATGTAAAAGGCTATTGTGGCCTTCATGCCAGCACTTTTTTACACAGTTTTTGACACAACTTTTGAAATTCAAATTTTTTTTCAAAATTTCCTAAACAAAGAGTTACAAAGTTTTAATTTATCGAGGCCAAATCCGGACAGAGAATTTCTGGGGGAATCTGGGGGTATGGAAAATTTTTTGAAAATTACCCACTGAAATCTACGTTTTTAGCTATCCTGAGCCGTGAAAAAGATCAAACTTGATTTGAGCTTAAAGGGCCCGGGCCCTGAGGAAAAAAAATTCAAGAAAATGATTTTTTTAAATTTAAATTTAAGATTTGAGCTAAAAGTGACGTTTCAATTCTAGATTGGAATTATCTTCAGACTATTTTATTTTTATGATAATATTTTGTCCTCTTCTATCCTGACTATCCTGTAAATAGGAGATTTTTCTCTTTGATTTTTATTTTTTAAATTTTAGTAAACTAATAATTTTTCTCCCTTTGAATACTCATCGCCCCCCTGCTTATTTATCGCCCCCCTGAAAACCCAAATCGCCCCCAGGTTGGGAACCACTGACATAAAGCATTAGTACCCGAATTTTCCCAAAGATGAGACCTAGCGCAATTTCATAGTGGTGCTGGAAATAGTATATATTTAAAATAAAAAAAAAAAAACGTTAAATCCTTTTTCGAGAACTGATGTGCTTACAAACAAACTAAACGTATATTGCTCGTTTAATAGTATTAGATTAGATAGATTAATAATATTATTGATGACTCCCAAAATAAGAAACCAAATAAAGTTATCGATATTTCTTTTATTAATTATCGCATCGCTTAATTTTTATTTTCCTTTGACTCTCAAATTCCTCAAGTAGACACATCAAAATGTATCATTACATTACTTATATACAGTTAGGTCCCGGGCTCGATTCCCGTCCCAAGCGATAAAAATTTATTTTATTTCATTTGAATTTGCTTCTAATCGTTTAAAATAAATAGGGATGGGGTCCATAGGCGCCGGAACTGGGGGGGCAGGGCATTGCCCCCCTGGCATCCTACAGGGGGGCAGGGGGGGCAAAATTTCTTCTTTTATTTCATTTAATTTTAAAAATGATATATTTTTACTTTTGAAAAATAAAATCTTCTAAATTAAAAAAATTAAAAGAGTAAAAATTCATTTTTTTTCAAATTTTTTCCAAAAATTTTTGATAAAATCACTAGCAAATTTTTTAAAATTTTAATTTTATTAAAATTGTGATTTTATTTAAAATTTTTAAAGATGTATAGTAGATTTGTTTTTGATTTATACTATTTGAATATATTAAATTATTTTAATTTTCTAAAAAAAATTTTGCCCCCCCCTGATTCAAATTCGTTCCGGCGCCCCTGATGGGGTCTAAATGGCCTTAGATGTCGAAAAAGACAAACAAATTTAAAAAATATATATATATACAGTTAATGATTTAATTTTCATTTATTCAAATTTCAAATACCGGTAAATATTTTGAACAATGACCAAATTTTTTTTTTTTTTTTAATAAAAAACACACACTTTTTTCCTATTCACACTCCCACTCACACACACATACACACAGTCTTTTCGGCAACTTAGGCCATATAAGACTTTGACGATAACCGTTATTATGAAAATATATATATTGGGGTCCAGGCATTCTTATTTAAGCCATTTGGTATCCAAATGGCTTAAATAAAATCATCGGATTGCCTGGGAATGACCAATTTCACTTTAGAAATTCTATAAATATAAATAGAAACAATTCTGCGATTTATGAGATTAGATTATTTTACAAAATTTTTAAAGGAATTGATTATTATTAAAAAAATTCGCAATCGATTGGATTGTATTTTATCTGAACTGGAGTAAAGGCAACCTTTAAAATTGATTTTTATTTTATTTTTTTCGTTAAGTCTTTGCTCTTGTCCAGCATCATTGTTAATTTGATATCATACAAAGTTTATTAAAAATAGAGATAAGTTTCATATTTCTTGAGCAAAAATAGAAGTTTAAGATGGTGATGTATGACTTTTCAGGATGGCGTCACCGACTGCTAGTGGCGGCGGAGCTGGTGACAGTTGTCAATTGTTGACGCGCAAACGACGCCGCGGAGTGATTGAGAAGAGACGGCGGGATCGCATCAACAGGTCGTTAAGTGAACTACGTCGTTTAGTGCCTTCTGCCAATGAGAAACAGGCGTCGGCCAAACTAGAAAAGGCTGAGATTCTTCAGCTCACCGTTGATCACCTCAAGACCCTCCATTCTAAAGGTAAATCTTAACTTGATTATCAATCAATACCAATGATTATAACATAATTGGAGTGGGGAGGAATAAAATCGGCGTTGTCGAACACCTTTACACTTTTATTCTAAGCAGACGTTTCGGTAATCATAACATTATGGTTACCGAAACGTCTGCTTAGAATAAAAGTGTAAAGGTGTTCGACCACTCTGGTTTTATTCCTCCTGGCTCCAATCTCACATACCCAGCATACAATTTAATTTACAATTATGCCTTCTTCAGAACCTACAAGGAATTTCTGAAGAAGGCAAATGATGTAAATTTCCCTCCAATGTAAACCTAACAATAAAAAACCTCTTATAATAAATTAAATTAAAAATAATTTATTTTTTAAAAACTCACCATCCTCCCAGAAAACCGACCGAGAAAAGGAACATCTTAGAATTAAACAAGATTAGCTCCAGCATCGTCAATCAACGCTTAAATTTTTTTAAAATAATGTGTTAAGGTTCGTGATTGACAACCAAAACGATAACAATTCGAAATAAAAAGATTAAATGCATTTTAATTTAATTTCTCCTGAATGCTGAGTCTCCACTTAAAAATTATTATTTACTCATACAAGGCTTTTCTCGATGGTGGCTTACTAAAAAAATTGAATAACTGCTTTTGAATTACAAATTTAATTTAATTTTTTTGTGTGTCCGTGGGCCGCATAATATAACCGGGCGGACCACTTGAGGCTAGTTTTCCCACCCCTGGTATAGAGATATTTATTAATTTAATAAAACAAATTCAAAGCCCGAATCAGTTGGAAGCGCGGCAAGTAAATAAATAATCGACTTAGAAAATAAATATTTTCCAAAAAAATACCGTGTTCACAATTTCCCCTTTTATTTCTTGCCAATATCTAAGAAAAGGGTTATTGAACTATTAGCAATTGAATGCGTTACGGGTTCTTTTATATTAGAATTTTTTTTAATATGCTCATTTCCCCCCACCCCCCCCCCAAAAGGATTAGGAACCAACTCACTTTCTCTTTGTAAACAATCTATTTTCATGTAATTTGGTGAAAAAGTGAAAAAAAGAACAAAGGACGCTAGGCATTGACCAGCACCGACGCGTTGTAATCTCCTCGGGCTTTTTTGTCCATTCAAGTTCTTGAAACCGGACAAACAAAACGAATGCGGCGTTTGGTGGAAACATGCGCAAGGGGGGGGGGTCACGTGCGGGTCACATCGACCGGTCAGACGGGTCTGCGTTTCCGGGGGTGCGGTTCCTTTGCCCAAGGAAAATCAAAGCCCTGGCCGATATCTTCGGCCAAAATTCAAAAAAATATTGTCAACGTACTTATTTATCTTTTTTATTTGGGAATAAAAAAAAAAAAACTGTCAACTTGCGTTTATCAGATTGGAGTTATTAAAAATTAGAAATATTTTTGAGAAAACAACTTCGTGATAACGATTAACAATTAAAAAATCTGTTCAAAATTTTTCCAATTAATTTAGAAAGGATAATAACATACCCGTTGACTGTAAATTAATTGAATAGAGGTTTTCATGGTTTCTATACTACTGAGTGAGTCTACCTCATTATGGGACCGTTATATATTATATTAATCCATCAAAATTTGGTGGGACTAACCGCAACATAAATTTATATTTTTTTTCGATCGTAATATCAGAACCGAAAAGAAAAAAATGTATAATTAAATGAAATATAGAAAAATATTAATTACTTTCTCTTACGCTAAATATTTTTTTGTTATTTTGGCCAAGGCAAATAATGAAAAAGAAATATGGTGTTAAAATTTTATATACTGTTTGAAATTATAAAAAATATTTTTCAGGATAAATAAAAGTCTAAGCAGCTATGATTATTTCTTTATTTCATTCGAACCCACAACGACGTTTTTGTCATGGCTAGGGATTCTTTTGACTGAACCCTAGTCATGAAGATGGTCGCTTAGTCGACCGAAACGTCGCTGTGGGTTCATTCATAGATGCTTAGCTCTATTTTTATCTTGCTACCATGGGGAACATAAAC
>JAKCPI010012315.1:0-58076 GCA_023213315.1 Euborellia annulipes | reverse complement strand
TAAAAACGCTTTATTTTGTTGCAAGTGTCTTTTCATATAACTTATTATAAACATATGCGCCGGAACTGGGAGGGGGAGGGGAGGGGAAAGAGTACATTGTCCCCCCTAGCATCCTATAGGAGGGGCAGAGGGGGACAAAATGTCTTATTTTATTTCATTTAGTTTTTAAAAATGATTAACATAATTCAATTATAAATCAAATAAATTGATAACAATACCTCTCTCTTCTTGTCCACGAGGGGGAGGGGAGAGGTATTTTAATAGTGATTAGAATAAATAATATTCAGAAAGAATTTCTTAAGAAGACTCAAACTCTAATTTATTTTTTAATTTTTTAGTTAATCTTTCATTCATTTTTTTTTTTTTTTTTATTATAAGGTTATCGGCCAAAAATAAATACTTTTGCGTATTATCCGTTTATTTGTAAATATTTCGATTCCAGTGATATAGAATCATCCTCAGTACATTATGAAAATTGCATTCAAGGAATGCGCAACTGTTTTGTCATATTGGATGGGAAGAATTAACGATTTGCAAAACATCTGTTGATTGTACTGAGGATGATTCCTATATCACTGGAATCGAAATCATTTACAAATAAACGGACAATACGCAAAAGTATTTATTTTTTGCTGATGTCCCTATAATAAAATTTATCATCCTTACGGCCATCTACAAACAATAAATTACAGTAGAAAACAACTTGTAAACACATCGGTTTAAAATTGCTTGGTGTAGGATATGTTCAAAATTTTTTGTAATTAATCGTTAACTTTATGGAGTTTTTTTTTTTTTTTACCTAACTGTTAATAAGGTAGTTAACTGAACAGAAAATAATACTTTCTCTCTCTATATATATTTCATATACAAGGTAAGAGAAAGCAAAAACTATTGCAATACATAAAACTAAGTATCCTTTGATTAAAAAATATATTTAATTAATGCAAATTGATTTGGCTTATGTTAATGTAAAATTATGTTTTTAGGTCTGATGATGGTAGCATTGTGATCGAGACTTTTAAATAGGGAAATCAATCACTTGAAGGAAGAAATATTTTTTAAAATCAGCGCACATTAATTGCGCTCATCAAGTAACTTCCCCAGAATAACACCAAAAAAATATTTACTCTTGAAAAATTTTCATCTGTATCATACGGATACCTTTGAAATAAATGAAAATAAAATCGAAGATTCTGATGCAAAAAAACTTCGAAACATCTGAGAAATAAACAGAAATCTTCAGAAAAGATTAATGAATCTTAATAAAATCGAAAATATCGATGCAAAATAAAAATTCAACATCTGACATATGAATGGAAAACTTCGGAAAGGAAACTTCTTCAAGTGCAACAATCGACTAAAAGTAAGTTGTTACACAATAAATAGCTGTTCAATTAATTTGTTTAGAGCTTTTAACTAAAACAGGACTGGACCAGCCTGATCTTTGAAGGGGGCGAGCTAATGATCATGCTAAAAATAAAAACGCTTTATTTTGTTGCAAGTGTCTTTTTCATATAACTTATTATAAACATAGGCGCCGGAACTGGGGGAGGGGGAGGGGCCAGGTTACATTGCCCCCTTCCTGGCATCCTATAGGAGGGGGCACGGGGGCAATATGTCTTCTTTTATTAAATTTAGTTTTAAATATGATACACGACGCCTCTGATTATAAATTAAAATAAATATTTTGGACTTCCTCAAGAACTATGGCCAATGTTTAGTCAGTAGTGTAAAAATTACACATAATTCAATTATAAAACAAATAACTTGATAACATACAGTAGAAAACAACTTTGAAATACGTAGGTTTAAAATTACTTGGTCTAGGTTATGTACAAAATTTTTGGTAATTAATCGTTAACTTTATGGAGTTTTTTTTTCTTTTACTTAATAAGATAGTTAACTGAACAGAAAATAATACTTTCTCTCTCTATATATATTTCATATTCAGGGTAAGAGAAAGCAAAAACTATTGCAATACATAAAACTAAGTATCCCTTGATTAAAAAATATATTTAATATTTATTATTGATGCAAGTTGATTTTGCTTATGTTAATGTAAATTTATGTTTTTAGGTCTGATGATAGTAGCAATGTTATCGAGACTTTTAACTAGGGGAAATCAATCACTTGAAGGAAGAAATATTTTTAAAATCAGCGCAAATTAATTGCGCTCATCAAGTAACTTCCCCAGAATAACACCAAAAAAATATTTATTGATTGAGAATCTTTCGAATTGTTTCGGCATACTAATTATCTGGATCAACATTTATAATGTAATTTATAAAAACAAAATTAAAAATAAAGAAATAAAAAATTAAGCTTCATAAAAAATGCGTAATAATTTAAATAGACACATATTCGAAATTGCGAAAAAGATAATACCAGAGGTCAGTGTCACATGCAGTATGAGGAGTATGAGGAATATTTCTATTATGAGAGAGAAGGCAGCTTTTTCCTGAACACATTTGTAAATAATAATGGCAAATCCACTTAAATAACATATATAGAGCTTACTAATATTTGATATTATTATTAAAATAATATCAATGAAAATAAATATAAGCTTAATTAAAAATCTAGTGTGAAAATTTTTTAAGTTCAAAGGCGATGTGTTCCTGTTTTACAAATGAGTTCAAATTTTGAAGACATTTTTTTTTAATGCAATGGAAAAGTTCAACGGGTGCCTGTTATTACATTTCTAAAAAACAAATTTAACCTCTATAAACAAGGACCACTCGACTGTATATCCTATAGACCTCGAAAATTATTTAACTTATTATTGTGGCTGCTATACTTTTAGAAAAGCATACATAATATATAAATAAATAAAAAGACGTATAAAAGAAAAGAAAAGTACAAACTAAAGATGAATATAAAACTTAAATAGGCCCAATTACATTCATATATTAAAAATTAACTATTATCAAAATATTTTTTCACTTTACTTTAGAATAATGATTTGAAAACTAACACGTAGAAAAAAAAAATTGAAACACAATTTTTTGTTTTGACCTCAAACATCGTATACATTTTAAAGAGCTAAAAAATAATTCATTTGTGAATTTTAAACAAAATCGTTGGAGCGAATTTTGAGAAAAAAAAAAAAAAACAGTGAAAAAGTGCTTAAGTAAAGTACTAGTACTTCTTGGCCGATTTTGTTCAAAAGCTTCGTGTTACGCCTCAAGGGGTACCTTACTTAAATATAAGATTTCAGCCCTCCTAACTCTTTTTGTTCTTGAGATATTTTGTTCACAATTAGACACAGACAGAGATAGACATACCGAGAAAAATACTTTTTGGACTCAAAAAGTGTATATCCATCAAAATCTTGACTTCTAATTTTTGATATGAATCCATACTTTCTATATTATAGGCCTATATATATATACTATAGGTATATATAGTTGGTAAGAGAAAGTTAAAAAAAAAGGTCAAATTAAATAGGAATTAATTACGAACAGCAGGGTTGTTATCGCAATTTGAAATGTGTGATTTTTGTTATCTCAAATTCAATATTTTAAATCAAATCAAAAAAATGAAAAATATTCACCCTCGATTTAATATCCTGTGCAATGAGAAAATCTTTTGACGGCTTCTTTCAGTCTCTCTCTTTTTTC
Organism: Euborellia annulipes; assembly: GCA_023213315.1. Classification (NCBI taxonomy): domain Eukaryota; kingdom Metazoa; phylum Arthropoda; class Insecta; order Dermaptera; family Anisolabididae; genus Euborellia; species Euborellia annulipes. The sequence continues at coordinate 54,456 of JAKCPI010012315.1, read as the reverse complement.
TCTTTCTCTTTTTACATGTGGGAATATCTCTCTCTCTCTTTCTCTTACTCGGCTTAACCCCGTATTTTTGGTTCGCCTGGTGGCAGCCGTGTCGTTTCTTGGATGAGGATGACACCCCATCATCAAGGGGAACGACTCGTTTGATCGACACAAGCAATCCCGCATCAATCCCGCTGGTCGAGAAGAGAAATATGTTTCTAATAAAGCAAAGGGAAACATGAGAACTCCCTTCCCCCGGCGAGGGTGCTAAAGCAATATTTCCATTATGAATGGTAATGGAGCCAGCTGCCCTAACCTCGTAGTCGTCCACCCCTTCAAGACGTAGGGACTTGGGGACGTTTAGGGTTGTTTAAGCCCCTTGTTTTACTCTCACAAAGGGTGTATGCGTTTGTGTGTAATAACGCCCGTCTCTTTTGCGCCCACACGAATAATGATTAGGGCAATAAAACGCCGGATTGCAAATGGAGCTTTGAATTTTTTTTTTTGTTTCCGACCCCCGCAATCTCGGCTTTTTAATCTGACGAGCCTTTGACGAGATGATTGAATTAACCCCGAGAGGCCAGGGCTAACCAGCCAGCATCTGATAACTTCTATTATCGTTGATTATTTTTCTTTCGAACTTTATATTATTTATTCCCTCCCCTTATATTGTTATTATTTATTGATTCATTACTGATATCATTTGTGAAAAATTTGTTTAATAAATTTTTACTTCTATAAAGCCTAATTAATTTCCGGTTCTAAAAGAATTTCTTTCTTTCATTTTATAATAACACAGTAGACCTATATTAAAAAGAAAAAAAAACAACTTTCTTTAAAAATCATGGACATCAGTGAATATTTTAATTTTTTATATTTCACTAACCGCCCATGAGATTTTGTTTAAATAAAGGGCCTTACACATAGGCCGCTCTGACTCCCATGACAAGTTGGACCCGACTGGTCAGGTGGGGGCCCACCTCCCCACGTACCAACCTATTAGGCCAACCACCAACACTAGAACAGTTCAGGGAAGGGAGTGGGCGATTGGATGGTTCGCCTCACCCGACTGCCAACTTGTCAGGCCTGACTGTTGAGGTGACCCAACTGTAAGGACCTGACTAGTTTGCCCTGCCGGTTGGTCTGACAAATCAGAACACTGATAATTTTAGTATTAAATTACAAAATATACTTACAAAATAATGCAGAGCTTGACGATCTCGGCTTGATCAGGATAAGTTCGAATGAGAGGGAATCAACTAATGACGTAATAAAAAAGTATAGTCTATATTTGCAAAATTATTATTTGAAGACAAATCTCGGGTATAAGATTATAGTATAACTCTGAAAAAAAAAGAATTAAATTAAAAAATATCTAAAATTTTCACAAATAAACCTGCTTGAAATATTTCCGCTGGTCTTACAACAAAAATTTTCATTTCTGAATTTCGGATCGAAAGAATTTTATTCTCTTTCCAAAATTTGTCTTCTTTCTTGTAACTTTTTCTAGTTGGCCTCTTTTGAAACGAAACGTAAACATTGCGTTGGAACCATAAAAATGATTAGGCCCATAGATAACTTGAAGCAGGTCTCATACCTCTTAAGTTTTGATTGAGCTAGCCCATCAGTACGCATCTAAATAAAATTAAAAAAATAATTAGAGCAGAGTTTCTCAACCATTTTCCATTCGTTTCAAATAATTCTAATTCTAATTTAAACAAGTGCAGTGGCTATTTGTATATCCACCTCACACTCTCTTATACATTACTTTCCTTTCCCTTTGAGGCCGAAAGGTTAGAGATATTGACAAATGTCAATATTGATACCTAACCAGTATAACCCAAGGGGAGTTGGTTCGGACCCCAGGTATAGCAATGAATATTTATTTAAATTATTTGAACTCCGAGTAAAAATGATTTAAAATGATCGAGGGATCCACACGACCGCAGCAGGTCTGCATAGTGAACCTTGAGGGACACACAGCGAAATACACGTCCACACCAGGGACACAGGGATACACGCGCCAGCACCAGGGACACAGAAGAAAAATGTGTATTCCTGGTGCGGGCGTGTGTATCCCTGTGTCCCTGGTGTGGACGTGTATTTCCCTATGTGTCCCTGGTACGGGCGTGTGTATCTGTGTCCCTGGTGTGGACGTGTATTTCCCTGTGTGTCCCTGGTGTGGACATGTATATTCCTGTGTTTCTTTCAAGGTTCACTATGCAGACCTGCTGCGGGCGTGTGGACCCTCTATCATTTTTAATCATTTTTACTCGGGATACCAAATGATGTAAATAAATGTGCCTAATAATTTGTATCGTAATTTATAAATTGAGTTTCGTAGGTATATATGGCCTAAGATATAGAAAAGACTTTAAAAAATATAAATCTGATGTTATTTCTGGTCCCTTTGGGCAACTTCGGCTTGAGATTAACTGGTCTGCTTATTAAATTAATTATAAATATAATATCTTATTTTGAAGGAATCAAAACCTAAAAATAAATATTGTCTTCATTTTAGTTAGAATATATTTATTAAATCACATAATTGTAAATTTAATAAAACGATTCAATTTTTTACAAATGAATTGAAAAAAAAAATAATAATTCAACAAAGAAGAAAAGAAAATCATTTTTACATAATAATTATTTTTTTTATATAACATATTTTTAAAGGTTAAAATAAAAAAAAAAAACAGCGAAGTTTTTTTTTTCCTGAAATGAATAGCTTGATTATAATATTCTTTATAAGTGTACAGAGTGATCTAACTTTTTACAACAACGATTAAGAGTTATTTATAATTAAGAATTAAAGACTAGGTTTTTGACAATTGGTATAGAATAGAGGGTGAACCTCACGATATTGCTAGGAGCTATGCTTTAGTATGGATAGCAAGTGGATTGCACAACCCTCGTCCCTTTTTTTTCAAATTTTTTTTTTTAGAGCGACCGACCGGGGCTCAGGAAACCCGGAGGTATTTATTTATTATTTATTGTGACTAGACACAAGTGCTTTGATTAACCAACCTAAGAATCAATCATTTGAGCCAACTTTCATTTTTTTTTTTTTTTTTTTACAGAGTTATTCATTTTCTTTAATTTGACAAAATTATTGAAAATTTTGTAATTAAGAAAATGTAGAATTCTGTAAGCCATCCTAAGTTCTACGTGATAATGTTATATCATTCCTATCGTAGAGCTAGGAGTGTATTACAAATAATTCTAAATATGTATTTACATTAAAAAAAAAAAGCTGTTTGAGATCGAAAAAAATTTGAAGAGTAAGCTTCATTAAAGATATGTTTACTTTCCACGTTCATCCCTTGAAGTAGTAAGGAAAAAAGTATTTGCAAAATTTATTCATGTTCAATTTATTAACAGATAAAGACAAAAAAGTGAGGACTAAAAAAAAAAGAAAGTTTGACGAGCAAAATTGTGTAAAAATTATAAAAGTGAAGAAAAATAAAAACAAAATCGATTAAATGATTTTTAAACTCTTCGGCTTAAGCATGGAGAGTCTGTTTTGTACAAAAAATAGAATATTTTAATTATAATAATTAATAATAATAATTATTATTTCTTCTTTAGTATTGGTTCTTTTGGAATAAGTTGAAAACAGAGTGGAAGGTAATTTGCTTTTATCGCGTAATTCCCGTTAAGTATAACGAAAAAAATGAAAAATTTTATTGTTAGACATATCTTTGAAATGGATATTCAATTGTTCCCCTGATATATATATATATATATATATAGATATCCCAAGAGGGTTGTTAAATAAATACAAATATCAATGGTTGCATTTTATCTTATTATCATTTGCTCCATTTGATTTCATGTTGCATCTTCTCCATTATTAATTAACAATTTTTAATTCCCATGTTATTGTTGTTTTGTTGTTTGGGAACCTGGTCCCGTTCAAGTATTACGTAAGCAAATTTTTGGCTCTTTTAGGTCCTCTCAACCTTACAAAGCCGGTTAGCTAAACATTTAATTTATTAATATTTTTCGTTAGTCCTTTTTTTTATGGAAACAATATGCTACTAATAGCCGCCGTTCAAAAACATTTTTGTTTTTAAATATTTATTGATCACATAACTTTTTTTAAATAAAATTAAAGAATAAAAGTTTCGCTGTGATTTGGCCAAAATGGGCGCAAGCCTTGGACGCTAATACTGGCGCTAAAAATACAAAACAAATATTTATTTAATATGGTATGGTTGAAAGATTAAAATTATTAATGATTATTAAAATATTCCAAAAGTATTTTTTTAAACTCATTTAATTGATATGGGAATTAAATTTTTAAAATAAACAAATGGGTGTTAAAAAGTAATGTAAAAACAATCAGCGTTAAAAAATGCTATTTAAAATCACTTCGTTGTCTCAAATAGTTATTCTGTAAACAAAAATTTAAACCCAAAGCGTTAACATTTAGTAAATAGTGTTAAAAATTAATGCCATGTCTAGGGGGTGCCTTTAATATTTTAACGTCGTGTTTAAAATAAAAATGGCGTCATTAACCTAAAAAGTATGGTTATGATTTTGATAGCTTTGAAATAAAAGCAACATGTTAACGTCGCTATTAAAAATTTGTTTAGAGAATAGCATATATTGTTTTTACATTACTTTTTAACACCCATTTGTTTATTTCAAATTTTTACTTCTGTTTTTAGAGAATAATCTGAACATGTTTTATTCGTATAAAAATAATAAAAATGAAAGAAAATTCTGACCCGAAAATCGATTCATTTTATTGAATAAGTTTTCATTTTTCTTCACTTTACAAAGCATAGCAAAAAAAAAAAAAAAAAATAATAATAATAATAATACTATATACTCAAAGGGAGAGCGCAGTTTTCACTATATATGGAGATATGATATAGGGTTGTTTCAAAGTGAATTTCCAACTGTTTGAAACAGACACATGCGCAAGTTCCTTGTTTTGACCAACAATATATTCTGCGCAGCGTCTCTTTCAAACAGTAGGAAATTACAGAAAGAAAATAAATTTGTAAGTAATAATTGGAGAATTCTAGTTGTGTTATTTTTGTGAAAATATGAAATTATTTACATTAATTTCTGAAGCCAACTCTTCAAAAGCGTTGATTATATATAAATTAATAGAACAACAGTAGACTGTAGTAAGGACCATATTTAACTATAATGAGAATGAGCATGTAATTAGACTAGATATTGGGTAGCATGAACCTGAACCCTGGCCGGTCACTTGACTACGCACTACGCACGCACACGCACACGCATTCTCACAAACATCACGCATACATCTTTAATAGTTCATCGAGCACACTCATATATTTATATATTTATATTTCTATATCCCATCTGAGATATAGAATTTCTCGAAGGTCGTTTCAAACTGTTCCAGTACAAAAATCATTGCAGGTACAGTATCTAAAAGTCCATTTCATGTAATTATCATATCAGTATGAAATTTGTAATTTATCGTCGTTTTTATTTATTTATAATATGTATATATATATTGCAGGTCCGTTCACACAGACGTGCGATCCACAGCCGCATATTGGCACGCGCTTAAGCCCGTTGACGCACTTCGTGCAGGTGATAATGATGGCGAATAGGACGCGACAAAACTTGATGAATGCTGTTTGGCTTTTAAACGTAATGAGGCAATACTTGCATTGCATCCGTCTGCAGCTGCAGCTGCAGCAGCTACCGCCACCGTGCCTGTGGCTGCAGCTGCAGCACCTGCAGCTGCCGCTGCTGTTCCCCGTACTGCATGATACATAGTATAAGGTGCTGTTGGTGTTGCATAAGGACATGCAGCCGTACTTGGTGCAGTACCTACACCCACACCAAGTCCCATACTTCCAGCTGAGGTCATTGCAGTACTTCCAGCATTAAAACAGTTGACAGGTGGCGCATTTACTGTCCACGGAAATGATTTAGCACCGGCTAAAGGCGAAGGCACCTTCGCCCAATTATTATATGATGAATAGGACGAGTAAAGGGATTCTGTGTCGGCGAAGGGTTGCATTAAACCGTTGAATTGAGAACCGAAGCCGTTTTTGAAATCAGCCGCTGCAGCAGCTGCTGCATTCATTGCGTTTCTTTCCCTTTTTCTCCATTTGGCACGACGGTTTTTAAACCAGACCTGTAAAGTAAAAAAATTAAGTGTATTAGAAAAACTAGAATTATATTAAATCTTAGAAATTAGAAAAACAAAATCATCTCTTAATATTATTAAAAAATAAAATTAAAATGGCCCGAGATGAATTCACTGAGATTACAGCGCCAATAGTGCTTTTTTTTTTTTGCTTCCTGAAAGGAAGGCAACCCGAATGACCAAGTATCAGGATTTTTTTAATGTTCCCAGAGAAGTTAATGGAACAATCCATTAACGACTATTTTCCAGTATCGGTAACCAAATTTTTTTAAATTCAAACATTGGAAACTAAATAATTTAGAAAAAGGGGCTCGTAGTCTAAATGATCTTAAAAGACAAAAAGATCTTAAAATAAAAAAAAAATTCGAAATTCCTATTTTTACTAAAAAAAAGAATATTTATTAATTTCAAATATATGGTATGTCCGATTAGATATAAAATAATGACACTAATAATAAAATATTTTAGATATAAAAATTATTTATCTTTATTTATCAAAATGAAAATTACTGTAAAAATGAAATGACGAAGTGAATAAACAGCCTGCAGTTTCCTAGTCAGGTTTAATCCGGTGCACAGTGGTTCACTTATGTGCTCTAGCCGGACATTTTGTGGCGAAGTGATAAATAATTTAAAATTTATCTTTTGATAAGATCCTCTTTCAGATCAAAGAAAATATAGATTACAATAAATGAAATAGCATATTGCTATTAGAAAAAGTGACTTTTAATGATTGAAAATTAAATGGGGATGTTTAATTTTACGAAATCTGTCACTTTTCGGTACAAATCATTCCTTTTTTTCCGCTCGGGTGACACAAATGGCTTGAGAGAGGGAATCAGCAGCAGGCGGAGACTAACTTTAGCCAGGCTTAAAAAGCACGTCTGGTTGCCTCCGTTTTTTTTGTCAGGGGGTATATATTTCTAAAAAGACACCGCTGCATTAAACACTCGGCCTGAAATAATTCCAAAAATAGCCTCCTTTGTTATTATGCCATTTTTTAAAGCTTTTTTTTGTTTTCATTCTTAAAGGTTTCGTGTCTTTTTTTCTCTCACTTGAAAAATAAATAATAAAAAAAGAAACTATTCGATTAATTTTTTTGTCATTAAAGGAATGCTAATCTTTATAAATATATTCCCGTTCAACATGCTGTAAATAAATAAAAGAGTAGAACATATGGAAACATTTTCCAGTTATTCAATCAATAAATTTGAGATGAAGCCTTTAATTATTCATTAAATCTCTCTTCATTTCAGAAATGGCATATTGTGGCTACATTCCTGGAAGTATCAACCTTCATGGGAATATTCTGAAGGGGGTTCCTTTACCTTAGAAATATTTTTGCCATGAGCTGGATTAGAACTGAGTTGTCTTAATTATGTAAGACATCAAAAAAGATAAATTTTATTATTAGTTAGGGCAACAATTTCATTTAAGAACCTAGTTAACAAGATTTACAATTTTTACGATTACGATATTTCATAAATTTATTATAGATTTTTAGCCACCAGCACTGCAGGTTTTTTATACCTCATACATAATTTAATACAATTAGATTAATGATATAAAAAAAGGATGCAGCCAATAATAAAAAGCATCTATTTTGTTAACACTCTTTTTTCAGAACGTTTCGGCTATGATCAACAAAGCCATCTTCAGCCCTCCAAGAGTATATTTTATATTATTAACATACAAAATAGATATTGTCAAATTAGATATAATACAGATCATATGTATTTAGACAAATGTATTTTTTCAAAATTTCATTACCCACAAGAGAGTATGAGAGCAAAGCCTTGAATGATGAGCCCTCGTATCCTGACTGTTGGGCTGCCAGCATACTCTCATTCATAGGCGTAGTCAGGGGGGGGGCGTTTGGGGGTTCAAACCCCCCCCCCCCCATGGGACCCAAGTCATGACTAGATATTTAATACAAATTATATTTCATATAGGGTAAGAGGAAGTAAAATATAATAATTTACTCTAGCTAAAAAAAAAAAACAAGCCAAAATGATTTATAAATACCCTAAAATAATCTTAAATTTTTGAAAAAAAATTTCTTGATCCCCATCAAAAATTTCTGCCTACGCCAATGCTCTCATTACTCGTTTGCTGATTCTTTTCCATACACTATAGTCTGAGAGAGCAGTCAACGCAACCTCTTCTTCTTTTCGGGCCGAGAGACTGCCTCCACTTACAACAAACAGAATTGTCGAAAAACGTCCGCCTTCACTTGCGGTTCGGACCAAGGTCGGCCAGCTGAGACCGAAACATCATCACATTCCATCATCGAAGACAACCCAGAACCATTACTATTTATTCTTTTATATTATATTAATTAATTATATAATATTTCAATATTTTTCAATAAAATTTTTTAAATTGATTTTTTTTTTTAAATAAATTATAATTTTTATATTTTTTATTTTTCGAGCATATAATCTCACTGATTACGTCCTCCAGATCCACCCCCATAGGATTCTGTATAAACTTTGCGACATTCTTTTATACATGACGCAGGTTTACATATAACTATGTGTGTGTGTGTGTGTGTGTGTGGTGTGTATTTCGATTAAGTAACTTTTTTCTTGGACGATGACGACGTTTCGGTGCCCTTGGGTTATTCCCGTGGGGTGTGATTGGTCGGTGGCAGATAAACGAGCTCTGTAATTGGCTGTGACAGTGCTGTAGCCCCCCCGAGAGGGATGCTGTCGCCCTCCAGCACTGCCTTCGCCCTGCCGCCCTCACAGGCCTAATACCAATTATCCCCGGCCCAAAGCAAATAATAACATCCAAGGGCACCAGCCCTTGCAAGTTAAACCTCCCCAACTCTCTCTAAAACAACCAATTTAATTATATAATCATATTCGGAATTCTTATCAATCATTTATTCATTAAAAACGTTTTATATTCTGATATGATTGATTAATAATAATAAACAATGATTCTTAATGAATATTACAAAGGGAAATTTTTTTTTATCTATTGAATATCAAAAAAATATTAAAAGTAGAAAATATCAACGAAAGAAATATGCTTTTTGACCATTATAGGAACAAATGAATTAAAGAAGATTCACTGGTGTTGAAGTTAGTCCAGGAGCGGATATATGGAGTAATTTGGGGAAAGCGGATTTTTTTTATTTAGAAATCGCTTTTTAAGATGCATTTTTACAAAATAAAAAAGTAAAAAAAAATGTGATTTAAAAAAAAGACAAGAATCTTAATTTTGTCTGAAACGAGCATTTAAAAGGATTTTCTTTCAAGGAATATAATAGGATAAAACGAAGAAAATTTAAGTAAGAATTAGAAACAAAGAATTAGATAAGTCTAATCATAGAATGAATCTTAGTAACTTTATAAAAAGAAATCAATTTAGCTAAATAAAATTATATTTTAAGGAGGTATATAATTGATGAGAATGCATGTTGAATAAAAGCAGCTAGAGATTATTTCGTATAATATTATACACCATTTAGAACCATCTTCAGGGCTATTATCCGCTATGCGAGACAATACTAGATTAATTGATTGATTAGCGTTTGGTCCTTATTTAATTTCGAAAAATCTTTTACTTAATTGCACCATTCGACCTTTTGAGGAGTTTTGTTGGCATACTTCAGCCCTGAGGATGGTCGTATATCTGACCGATACGAAGGCTTGAAGTGCCTAATAAAACGAAATAAAAATAGCTTCAACTGCTTTTTTCATCCCTTACTACCAGTGGCGTCTTTTGGGGGGAGGGGAGAGAGGGGCATTTGCCTCCCCCCAAGGGTCCTGATTTTTATAAAATTTTATATTATTCTAAATAAAATACTTCAAAATACATCTACGAGTATATAAACTGTACAAAATTAAACAATTAATTAAATTAAATATATTTTTACTAAATTTGAGTACCTATTTGTAAGTAAATTTTAAGAAAAAAAAGTTTGCTCCACCCAAGAAAAAAAAATTTGCCCCCCCCCCACAAGAAAAATTTGAAATGACGCCACTGCTTACTACTTATTTAAATACAAAATTATAAAAATTTGTTGTCTATTAATGAAAAAATATATATAAAAAAAAAAATAATCCTTTATTCTCCCTTCTTTTTCTACAATAATAATAATACAATTATTGTAAACAGGTTTATCTGTTAACCAAAATTATAACCCTGAACATGGTTCTAAATGATATCCAATATTTTAGCCCTGAATGCTATCCAATATTACGTTAGCGAGAAGGAGGAGATCATCACTCGTTTGCTTGCTGATGGGCAGAATAAAAAAAAAAATCAAATTTTGAGACGACTTTTCATAAGTGATTCTTTAGAAATATAGGTACAATTTAATCATCTTCACTTGTAAATTTTTAATTCAGGAATGAAAAAAATTCTATCAGCAATAGTCCTATGATAGATACCAATTAAATAATCATAGAATGAACAGAACATCGGCCATGATGTCAATCATAGTTGATATAATTTTAATTGAATTGATGATCGCTTCCAAGATAATAAATGACATGTGGTTTCTGCTGCTATAGGTCTAATAAATTTCAGTTGTTGGCCCCGGCTTTCCCGTTTGCACCTATTGATAAATAATAGGACCTGGTGCTCGGATGCCCAAATGTGTCGATCGTGTTCCGTGTGTGATTGTTTTTTGTGGCAGTTGGTGTGTATTCTATATATACATACATACATACATACATACATAGAGAGTGAGAGAGAGGTTGTGCAAAGTGTTTGTGCAAATACGATACGTGTGGCCCGAGTGGATGTTTGTGTGTCCCGGTAATCCAGTGCTGATTAAACCAGGCTTAGTGCGTGCCGAGTGAAAGGTCTTAATGACCGGTCGATGAAAAATTCATTTAATCCGAGCGGAATGCCCGGGTGCATAACTGGATGACGGGTACAAATGCCTGATCCTTGCTTGAAGTCAAAGAGAAACAAGTAATTGCACACAAGCAATGAATTTTACATGCTCATTCGGCATGCACAGTGGATTCGATGAGCAGATAGAGACAAGACGAGAGAGAGAGTGGACCACTCCGTGTCAGGGACAATAAACATTTCATTTTTTATGGGAGACGACTTTGATCGTTTCATTTGTGGGGAGAGGCGAGAAATAAAAATTACTGTACCACCTCTTCTATGTTATAAAGGTAAATATAATCCTTTTGTGTAGGAAAATAATAACTATAAATTTTTACACAACAAAAATGTTTTTTGGATTTTTGATAAATAAAAAGATCAGAAAAAAATTACAATGTTTCAAGTGAATGGAGGTGAAATGAAGAATTTAAAAACGAAATAAAAATTTATATGTAGATTTCACTTCAAATTTATGTTTATCAAAATGTTGAACTTATAAATAATTTATTTTGCCCTCGGGGCATGGCGTAGAGGTTAGCGTGCGTCATATACCAAACGTCGCGGGTTCGGAACCCAGGCAGTCCGATGATTTTATTTAAGCCAATTGGATACCAAATGGCTTAAATACGAATGCCTGGACCCCATATATGCATAGGCGCCGGAACTGGGGGGGGGGGGGGCAAGGGTACATTGCCCCCCTGGCATCCTACAGGGGGGGGGCAGAGGGGGGCAAAATTTCTTCTTTTATTTCATTTATTTTTAAAAATGATATATTTTTACTTTTGAAAAATAAACTCTTCTAAATTAAAAAATTTAAAAAAGTAAGAAATTCATTTTTTTTTCAAATTTTTTCCAAAAATTTTTGATAAAATCACTAGCAAATTTTTTAAAATTTTAATTTTATTAAAATTGTGATTTTATTTAAAATTTTTAAAGTTTTATAGTAGATTTGTTTTTGTTTTACCCTACTATTTGAACATATTAAATTATTTTAATTTTCTAAAAAAAATTTTTTTGCCCCCCCCCTGATTCAAATTCGTTCCGGCGCCCCTGCATATATGTATATTTATCAATAACGGATATCGTAAAAAGTCTTATATGGCCTGAGTTGCCGAAAAGACTGCGTGAATGTGTGTGGGAATGAGAAAAAAGTGTGAATGTTTAAAAAAAAAATAATAATAATAATAATTTATTTTTTAGTGTAATAAGTTACGTGAAATAGATAAAATCAGGGCTGTAGCCAGGGAGTTGAAACCACGACCCTGAAATCACCTCCCCTCTCTCCAAAAAATAGGTCAATTAAAAAATATGAGAGGGAAATTTAAAGGTAAAATTTTAAATGCTTTTATAAATTATATAATAACGGTGGCAAAAATGGCCTGATGTGAACATTTTTTTTAAATAAATAAATTATATAATATAATATTATATTTTATATTCGGAGTGGTGGGGGCGGCCTGGCAAAAGAGGCGAGCAACCAATGTCAAGCCCGCAGGAATCTCGGATGGGTAGCCAATGGCAACATGTTTATGAAACAGATATCTAGAATTTAAAAAATAAAAACAAAAAAAGAACTAATTAAGTGATAACTACCGATTTATTATTTATTGCCTGTTAATATTTTTAATCCCCCATTCTAATCAATTAAATTTTTATCTCGATGCAAAGGCTTAATTTAAAATATGAATGTATATATAAAAAATATATCCTTTCTCCTTCTTTCGCAATTTGTTTGATTACAAATTACATTCCAATAATAATAAAAATTAAACTCATGGTGATAGCTATCAATACATTCTCTCCTGTATCGTTATCGTTGGCAAGATTTCAGGCGTTGCTGGTTTTTCGTTTGATTCTTTGCTTAACTGATTGAATCTTAGGCTGGCCAATCTCTCGTCTTTTTTAATATTTGACTTTAATTTCGCGTACTAAATCTTTTTAGCCTGGAGATTTTTTCCAATTAATTGTGTGCGTGTCGTTGTGGAATATTGCTCCAAGCATCCTCGCTCTCTCATGGGTTAAGGGGAAGAGGAAGAACCTGAGGGATACCTGAGTCAACAGAAAAGCTTCCCTTTCCTCTTTCATGCTACTTGATCACTCACATATCTTCTTGTATCCCAATATATCCAATCTATACAAGTCGAGCACCAATTTTTGCCAAATTTACTTTTGGCTTTAAAAGGCTCATCGGATAAGCTGCGATTTGATCAGGACAGAAAATCCATTGAGAACCGATTTATAGCAGCAAGATGGTCGAAATGATTTTAACCTCATAGAGGAAATCGATAAAAACCTGTAGCATACTATTCTAAATAGATGTCAAATCAACTAATAAAAAAAGGGGAGTTTTTTTAATTGTTCTTTTAACCATTTCAAACGAAATATATAAAAAATGTAAATAAAATTTCATAAAAAAAAAATACAAACAAATTATAAAATTCACAAGCTTTAAATATATATGAAGGACCTTGAGGGAGAAATTGAATTTTGATCCACAAAGATTTAGAAAAAATAAACAAAACAACGTGGGTTGCCTAACTCAATCGCGTTAAGAAGTTTTAGTCTGAAGAAGAATAGTCTGAATGGTACAGTAAGCGCCACAATTAAGTCCCCATTTGATAACTAGAGCCTTAAGTATATGGTATATGGTGAAATAATTTTAATTGTTTGTAGATGGCCTTAAGGATGATCAATTTAATTATAAGGACAGTTGGCCAAAAAATAAATACTTTTGCGTATTAACCGTTTATTTGTAAATATTTCGACCCCACTGATATGGAATCATCTTCAGTACAATCAACAGATGTTTTGCAAATCGTACGCAAAAGTATTTATTTTTTGGCCGACTGTCCTTATAATTAAATTGATCATCCTTAAGGCCATCTACAAACAATTAAAATTATTTCACCATATACCATATACTTAAGGCTCTAGTTATCAGATGGGGACTTAATTGTGGCGCTCACTGTACCATTCAGACTATTCTAAGGTAAAATAAAATCATCTGTTCCAGATTTTACGTTTTACCTTTTCGGTCATTAAAATTATTTCACTATACACCATGTACTACATACCATATACTTAAGGCTCTAGCTATCAGGCGGGGACTCACTGTACATGTGTGTGTCTTGACTGCATTTCGATAACCAAGTCTGGGTACCAAAGTTCAAGGGTTCGCATCCCGTCTCATGCGACAAAAAATTTGGTTGGTGGCCAATCAAATTGAAATATTGTAAATAGAGACGGGATCTAAATGGCCTTCTATGACGAAAAAGACCTTAAATGAAATAAAAAAAAAAGTCTTGGCACTATATGAAACAAAGACTGATGATAGGACAAAACGTCTCAAAGTTCAAATAAGCATCTAGAGGTTTTAATTTTCCTTCTTTATTAATCGGAACTACAGCCACTGCTCCAATTATAAATTCTATTATAAATCAAGGCATCCCCATTCGTCAATTCTTTCTTCCTGATTACGTTATTTGTTTCATAAACCTTAATTAAATAATTAATTTTCCATTGCACATTCAGAAATTTATTGATAAGAGGAAAAAAAAAACTAGCATATAATGTAATTGTTGTATTTCGTTTAATGTTTATTTAAAATTAAATATTGCCTTTGAAAATAAATGAAAGTTAATCTGAGGCCAGTGATCCGAGAGAGTGAGGGAGGGTTGAAAGGGCAATTAATCAATGTCGTGAAGATGTCACTTGGTCAGACAAAAAGGTCGAATGGATCGAGAATTTCAGCCACCAGGACCCCAAAGTAATATTGATACCAATTCTCTGACAAATGATGTTTCGATTAAGTCACCAGACCACAATAAACCTTTTCAAATACCCTACCTTGGGTCTAATTAATATAAAGTAGGCGTACAAAAATAATTTTTAGTTTTTGCTATGGGTTGATCAACTAATTAAATAGAATAGAATTAATAGTTCTCTTAATTATAACTTAAATTATAATCGATAATATTCGAGAAATGGGTTTTAGGAGACACTATTTTTACTTTCTCTTACCTCTATATATATGTTAATATATAGAGAGAGAAAGTATTGGATTCATGTCAAAAATTCGATGTCGAGATTTTGATGGATCTTCACGTTTTGAGGTCCCCTGAAATCAAAAAAGTGGTTTTCGCGACATGGTCTGTCTGTCTGTGTGTCTGTCTGTGAACAAAATATCTCAAGAACGAAAAGAGCTAGAAGGTTGAAATTTTATATTTAAGTTAGGCACCCCCATGGGACGTGACACGAAGCTTTTGAACAAAATCGGCCCAAAAGTACTAGTACTTTACTGATGTAGTTTTTCAGTTTTTTTCGATTTTCTCAAAATTTGCTCCAACGATTTTTTTTAAAATTCAAAAATCAATTATTTTTTATATTCTCTTTAAAATGTATATTCTCATTTTGTGATTGAAATCTTTTGAAGACCACTTTACTCTTGTACTCCATAGAAAAGATAGGAGAAATGGTTGCCATGGTAACAAAATATAAATATTTTTCCATACTTATAAATTTTACATCTTGAAAATCGAATGTACCCTACTGTTGGAAACTAAATACATGTCGACACAAAAAATCTGGTGTGACAAGCACAGTACACAACTTTCGATTACCGAAGGTAAGAGAAAGTTGTGTGCTGTGCGCCAGTCACACCAGATTTTTTAATTTTGCAGGTCTATTATAAGTAGTATGATAATTCATTCTTTCATTTTTAATAGAAAAAGATATTTGGCTGTAGGCTTAATGATGATGGAATCATAAAAAAACAAGACAAATGCAGCCAAATATTCTTTTATTTTAAATCTCGCCCTCGAGGCTGACGTTTCGGCCCGAGGTCTAGGCCATCTTCAGAGCCGGCTGGCAATTATCAAAATGTGTGAAAGTTTGCAACAACAGCGACAACAATCAGTATGGGTCCGCTCCCAGCAAAACGTTGAGAGTCAGCTGTGAGGGCGAGATTTAAATTAAGAATATTTGGCTGCATTCGTCTTGTTTTTTTCATGACTCCATCACTTACATTTTTATTTTATATCATACTTATATATAAAGCCCTTAATCCGGTGTCCAATGTGTGAACCCACCAATCAGACCTCAGGGATGCCTCAGGGATAGTGCTGATTGGCGAAATTCAGAGAGGGCGGAGTCGGAGAGGCAAATTCAAAATTTTTAACTACTAAACGCGTACGAGACGCCGCCCGCCAGGGCTAAGTTGATTATGGCGCACCATAATCAACTTGTTAATAATTAATTTTATTAATAATGCGATAGAAGACGATTAAGTGGAAACTAAAAAAGAGGCAGTTTTTTCGTGAAAAAATTTATAAATTTAGATTTTTTGGTTCTTTCAATATCAGAAGCTATATATTTTTGTATTAATAAAAAATCTGGTGTGACGGTTGAATACGACATAACTTTCTCTTGCTCTCGGCAATCAAAAATTGTGTACTGTGCTTGTCACACCAGATTTTTTTGCGTTTCATAAGTAAAAAAACTAAGTTCAAAATTTCCATAGGCTATGTGCATTTTAATTGTATTTTAAATAATCAATTTCAAGAGGAAGGTTACTCGGGTTACTTAAGGTTACTTAAGATGGATAAGGTAAAATATAATTAAAACAAAATGTTTGATTGTAGAGATATAATTAGAGATATAATTGCGACTGTTTTTCTGCAGATAAGTATTTTAAATGTTGATTGCCTGAAATAATTTATGGTAAATTTTCAAAATTTTAATCCCATATTTGGAAATTGGAAAATTTTTTTTTAAATATGTAAAATGTTCCAAAGGGGACCCCCCCTTGTGAATCGAAATTAACAGCAAATCCCTATAGGGATTTAACATTGGCTCTAGGAAAGGTAGAGCCGAAAAATGAATTTGAAAAATCTGAAATACATCAGTAAAGTGTACTTCAAACAATTTTCACGAAAAACTTTACTGATATACTTTTTAAAGAGCATCTAAAAAATAGTTGATTTATGAATTTTAATCAAAATCGTTAACGCCAAAAATTGAAAAAAGTGAAAAAATACTTCAGTAAAATAATAGTGCTTTTTGGCCGATTTTGTTCAAAAGCTTATTTTCACGCCTCAGGGAGGTGCCTAACTTAAATATAAAATTTCAACCTCGTAGCTCATTCCCTTAAATTTCTAGCTATAGTTTTTTCTCAAAAACATATAGCCGAAATTAATTGGTAAAATTCAACTGGCCGAAGCAGCCAAAATGATTAAAAAAAAAAAATTTGTACATCTTATAATTAATTTAATTGTTTCTACGTAGAAACAATGTATACTTTTTTTGCATCATATTTAAGGAGTGAGGACGAAGCGAGCATATTTAATAAATACATCAAAACGTCGGTCCACAGGAATTCCCTCCCACCACTCTTCACAACAAACATTTATTTATTTGCAATACAATATAAAATATTTTATAAAATAAATATATAGATTATAACTCTGTAAATAGAGAGAGATGTTTTTGCTATAAATCACGCGCATTATTTTCATTCATTCTTATTTCTTTTTTTTTTGTTTGGGTGACATTTTCACGTATATGGGGTGGCTGGCTGTATAGACGATCAATCACAGGCGATGTTCGGAGGACCTGGACCATTAGAAGCTCATAACCTGAAGCCGAAGACTCCCCCTTTCCTGCCGAAGAAGGATCTTCGGCATGCCTGCAGAATTAAGATTAATGGATCGAATCCGATTTTATTTGAAAGTCAAAACTCTTTCAAATATATACTACCGTTTCTTTCTCATCGATTCTATGTATATATATATATATAAATACACACGCACACTATAGACACATCTATATATATATAACTTATTAGCATAATGGACTAGGCAATTTGAAAGTTATATGCCCAAGCTCTGCCAAGGAAAGGAATATTGCATTTTTTATTGTATGATTTTGGACTTTTTCTGTTGTAAAATCAACGCGAGTGGAATTTTATATTGCTAATCTAATATGCAGGGAGTCTGTAAGTTTTAAAAGAATGGAGGCTTATCTTTTTCCATAATTTTAGGAGACGAAAATTTCTTTTTTTGTTCCTTGTAAAAAAAAAAGCTTTAATATTAATAATTCATATAAATTAACACTTGTTAGAATTTTTCTTCGTTTAAAAAAAAGTTTTTTTTTTTTTAAACATTCACACTTTTTTCTCATTCACACTCACATTCACACACACAGTCACACAGTCTTTTCGGCAACTTAGTACATGAGATAATATCTATTGGGGGTCCAGGCATTTCTATTTAAGCCATTTGGTATCCAAATGGCTTAAAATAATTTAAATTATGGGAGCAAAATTCCCAGTAGCCTTTTGAAAACAGTTGGAATAAAATACTTTTAAATTCCGGTGCGAAAAAAGGGTGCCCCCAACAAAGGGGTCCAACAATGTAAACATGTTCGTGTATTTCCATGGTTTCTCATTACCATTTGGTAATTTGAGCTATCTAAAGGTCTCAAAGCGCCCTTCCTTCGATGACGAAACTCGAAGAGGAATTTTTAGGCCTGAGCGGGTTTGCAATAAGTATTTATGTAATTCTATTATATATGTACGTGTTTTTAATGTATTATAAAAGAAAATTCATATTGAATTGATTTAAAAAAATATTCTTGGTATCCAAGATAGTGATCATCCTAATCATCGGTAAGATTTTGTAATAACTAATATTTTCTTAGACTAATGATGATTTCAAATCTGTTTTATTTTAAAAGACTCTCTATTGTCCTGTTGGACTAAAAATATTGACTGGCCTTTTTTTAAATTTTAATATTTTTTTTTAAGTTTTTTTTCGGCATCTTAGGCCATATAGGCTTTGACGATACTCATTATTATAAATTCAATATATGAGGGGGCCAAGCACATTTATTTATTTTGGTATCCAAAAGATTTTAATAAATATTCATCGGACTGCCTCGGATCCGACCGTGGCTTTAAAATTTTCAAGAGTTACATTTATCAATACCTCTCTCTTCTTGTCCACGAGGGGGGGGGAGAGGTATTTTAATAGTGATTAGAATAAATAATATTCAGAAAGAATTTCTTAAGAAGACTCAAACTCTAATTTATTTTTTAATTTTTTTAGTTCATCTTTCATCTTCTTTCTTTTTCTTCTTTTCGGCTCTTGTCTCAAATCAAAATTAAAATCTTTTCCTTTTGTACCTTTTCAATTTCGGCCACAATCTAACCCTTCAAATATTTTCATCTGTATCAAACGAACACCTTTGAAATAAATCAAAATAAAATCGAGGATTCTGATGGAAAAATACTTCGAAACATCTGAGAAATAAACAGAAATCTTCGGAAAAGATTAATGAATCTTAATAAAATCGAAAATATCGATGCAAAATAAAAATTCAACATCTGAAATATGAATGGAAAACTTCGGAAAGGAAACTTCTTCAAGTGCAACAATCGATTAAAAGTAAGTTGTTTCACACTAAATAGCTGTTCAATTAATTTGTTTAGAGCTTTTAACTAAACCAGGACTGGACCAGCCTGAATTTTGTAGAGGGAGAGCTAATAATAATGCTAAAAATAAAAACGCTTTATTTTGTTGCAAGTTTCTTTTCAAATAACTTATTATAAACATAGGCGCAGGAACTGGGAGAGGGAGGGGGAGGGGAAAAGAGTACATTGTCCCCCCTGGCATCCTATAGGAGGGGGCAGAGGGGGACAAAATGTCTTCTTTTATTTCATTTAGTTTTAAAAATGATTAACATAATTCAATTATAAAAACATATAACCAAGTATTTATTAATTTAAATAAGCGAAAAATGTAGGTACCGCCGGGAGTCGCACCACGGATCTGTCGATTTACGCTCAACATGCCCTACTACTGGACCACAGTACGCACTCGCTTATTTAAATTATGATAGATCGCTGATTTCAGTCTACTAGAGATTAATTGCATAATTGAGTTAATTTCTCAAAACGTCCATCTAGATCGCGCCTCAGTAACGGAGAAATCTGAACGCTTGATTTGAGCGGCGTTTCTCTAGTAGACTGAAATCAGCGATCTATCATAATTTAAATAAGCGGCGTACTGTGGTCCAGTAGTAGGGCATGTTGAGCTAAATCGACAGATCCTGGTGCGACTCCCGCGGTACCTACATTTTTCGCTTATTTAAATTAATAAATACTTGGTTATATGTTTTTCATAATTACCTCATGGACCAACACATGATATATATAATTCTTCAATTATAAATTAAATAAATTGATAACAATTTTTTTTTTTATTATAAGGACATCGGCCAAAAATAAATACTTTTGCGTATTATCCGTTTATTTGTAAATATTTCGATTCCAGTGATATAGAATCATCCTCAGTACCTTATGAAAATTGCATTCATGGAATGAGCAGCTGTTTTGTCATATTGGATGGGAAGAATTAACGATTTGCAAAACATCTGTTGATTGTACTGAGGATGATTCTATATCACTGGAATCGAAATATTTACAAATAAACGGACAATACGCAAAAGTATTTATTTTTGGCTGATGTCCTTATAATAAAATTTATCATCCTTATGGCCATCTACAAACAATAAATTACAGTAGAAAACAACTTGGAAACACATGTATTATTAATGCAAATTGATTTGGCTTATGTTAATGTAAAATTATGTTTTTAGGTCTGATGATGGTAGCATTGTGATCGAGACTTTTAACTAGGGGAAATCAATCACTTGAAGGAAGAAATATTTTTAAAATCAGCGCACATTAATTGCGCTCATCAAGTAACTTCCCCAGAATAACACCAAAAAAATATTTACTCTTGAAAAATTTTCATCTGTATCATACGGATACCTTTGAAATAAATGAAAATAAAATCGAAGATTCTGATGCAAAAAAACTTCGAAACATCTGAGAAATAAACAGAAATCTTCAGAAAAGATTAATGAATCTTAATAAAATCGAAAATATCGATGCAAAATAAAAATTCAACATCTGAAATATGAATGGAAAACTTCGGAAAGGAAACTTCTTCAAGTGCAACAATCGACTAAAAGTAAGTTGTTTCACACTAAATAGTTGTTCAATTAATTTGTTTAGAGCTTTTAACTAAAACAGGACTGGACCAGCTGACTTTGAAGGGGGCGAGCTAATGATCATGCTAAAAATAATAAAAACGCTTCATTTTGTTGCAAGTGTCTTTTCAAATAAATTATTATAAACATAGGCGCCGGAACTGGGGGGGGGAGAGGGTAAGGGTACATTGTTGATTTGGCTTATGTTAATGTAAATTTATGTTTTTAGGTCTGATGATAGTTAGCATTGTTATCGAGACTTTTAACTAGGGGAAATCAACCACTTGAAGGAAGAAATATATTTAAAATCAGCGCACATTAATTAATTGCGCTCATCAAGTAACTTCCCCAGAATAACACCAAAAAAATATTTATTGATTGAAAATCGTTCGTATTGTTTCGGCATTCTAATTATCTGGATCAACATTTATAATGTAAATTATAAAAACAAAATTAAAAATAAAGAAATAAAAATTAAGCTTCATAAAAAATGCGTAATAATTTAAATAGACACATATTCAAAATTGCGATGTTTGGCCTCATCAATAAAAAACACACTCTTGTTAAATATATCTATGACTAGTTAAGTCCGAAAAGAGATATTTTGAATACTATTATCTTATTTAAATATATAGATCTCGAAAAATATTTAGTTAGAAAGAATGTTTAAATATCGAAGAATGCTTCGTAATTACTGCATTTTCTCTTTATTTCAATCATTATAAATTATTTCAAAAATGCCAAGTGGGGTGGAAATTCGTGTGGGAGGCTCCAAGAAACCGGGGGTGTTGAACGCCTTCAAGAATTCGTCTGTAAAATTTAATATACTGTATTTATAAAATAAAATATATATCAAAAATCAATAAATCAACAATTAATTAATTAATATTAATAGAAATTAAATTCTAAATGGACTCTGCAGGGAAATTAAAAAAAAATTAATTGTATGGAAAGTTTTTTAGAGAATAAATCCCGGCTGATTGTATGTCAATCTCACTGCCAGAATTGTAAAATTTCGGCCGGTACATAACCCATCATCTTCAGATTTTCTAAACTCATCTACTTTAGCCTCACAAAATAAAATTATTTTTAAAATTATAGTTCAAGAAGTGTAAAATTTTAATAAAGAGCAGTTATTTATTTGAGGCCAATACTGAGGTTTCAGTACTCAAAATAATCATTTTTAGAGGTGTTCCAATGTCACAATTTCTTGCTAGTTGTCAAATACTTTTGAAACTGACATCCAAAATTTTGGCATACTAAAATATAACAACACACAGCTTCTCGACTCTATCAATTATTTCTTCAATCAGCTATATCTTCATTCAAAAAGAACATTCAACCTGAAAACTAAGGCGGAAATAATACATTGTGTTGGTAGCATTGAAACAGGTTTGAAGATGGTCTCTTTCAGAGCCAAACGTCAAAAACAGTAAATCATATCTACTTCGGTCTATATTAAAACTTTGTACAAAATGTTAAAATTCATATTAACATTTATCTAATTTTTTCTTTAATTACGATCAGTATTGAAATGAATTGAAGTTAATATTTGAATGGAGTTATTCATTCGAATGATTTTAAAATATAAAAGAAATTTATCTGATATAAGAAAATATAGCTACTTAAGAGGGAGTTGTGGTAATCAAAGAGCGATTACATTTGAAGCACCTTGGTAAGCTTAAATGACTATTACATTGAGGAAACGGTAAGAAACACTTATCTAATGGAATGAAAAATGATATTAACACCATCTAAAACGGAATTAAATTGGCTTCCTTTTGAGGATTTGAGTTGAACAATAGTTTTGTAAGAGAGATAGCTGGATCTAAAGGCTATTGCTTTGTCGTTCCCCGTTCCCGAAAGGCAAGCGACCGCCGCCGCCTATTGTAAAAGCAATCTAATATCGGTGTTAATTTCGCGGCTTGGGAGGGCCCCCATTCAAGGGTTGGGGGCGACGATGTGTTTTGACGCGTTGATCCGGCTTTATTAAGACGACCCTGCAGTTGGGGAGCAATGAAGGATGACCCTGTCCCTATGTATATGTGCGTGATTCAGGACATGGATTAAATCCTGTTGGAAAAGCCATTCTCTGTATATATTTGGCAAGTTGGTCGTTCGGATCCGATGCTGTGATTCAGCGAAACAACAACATGTGTGTGAAACGAATTCGTGCACATGATGACGATGATGATGGTACTGGGGGGATGAAAGGGATGAGCCACCCACCCACCATGTGGTGAATGATAATGCCTTAGCGGCGGCTTCACATATTAATCAAAAATTATAACTTAGCAATTATTTTATGGTAGGCCTACTGGTAAGGAAACAGTTCACTGATCCTTTCGAGAACTTTGCCAACAACTTGCTCAAAAACGTTTTGAATTAATTAAATTAGAGTTTTAGAGTAAGTTTTAAAACTTTTCGTATGAGTGGTGTGAAAAATATTAAACTAAAGGACTTTAATAACTTTTTTAAAAAAATATTGTGAAAAAAGAATTGAAGGTTTCTTTTATTGGTGGGGTTGGAATATAATGGAAGTGCATGTATTTAAAATGAAGAAAAATAAAATCATATTTCTAAATAAAATCAATTATCAGAGGAGCAGTGAGAGTAGAGTAAAAAAATTATAATTAAATTTCGTCTACGTTTTAGGAATGCATTAATCCCATCTTCTATATAAGTTAATAAAAAGAGAGAAAAAGTATTGGATTCATGTCAAAAATTCGATGTCGAGGTTTTGACGGATATACACGTTTTAAGGTCCCCTAAATGCAAAAAAAGTGCTTTTCGCAACATGGTCTGTCTGTGAACAAAATATCTCAAGAACGAAAAGCGCTAGGAAGTTGAAATTTTATATTTAAGTTGGACATCCCCATGGGATGTTACACGAAGCTTTTGAACAAAATCGACCAAAGAGTACTAATACTTTATCGATGCACTTTTTCAGTTTTTTTTTTTTTTTTCGATTTTCTCAAAATTCGCTTCAACGATTTTTTTTTCAAAATTAATTATTTTTAGATGCTCTTTAAAATGTGAATTCTCATTTTGCCATTGAAATCTTCTGAAGACCACTTTACTCTTGTACTTCATAAAAAAGATAGGAGAAATGGTTGCTATGGTAACAAAATATAAAAATTTTCCAATACTTATAAATTTGACATCTTGCAATTAGAATGTACCGTACTGTCGGAAACTAAATATATGCCGACACAAAAAAATCTGGTGTGACAAGAACAGAACACAACTTTCGATTAGCGAAGGTAAGAGAAAGTTGTGTACTGTGCGACTATCACACCAGATTTTTATTTATTTAAAACAATTTGCAGACGTTTTGACCGAAATTGGTTACTTAGATAAAAAATCATTATAATATTGCAGGGGTCTACTCGAGTACTACAGTTGACATTAATTGTAAATATTTTGCCTTCCTTGAGCCCTGATTATTACACTCTGAATTATGCAAGATGCTTATTATACTAAATCCCATATATGAGGGTTTTATGAAAATTACACTAACAATTGTAAGTTAAATAAAGCCTTTAACAATCAAAGATCAGAAAAGTATCTTGTTTGCCATCTTCTTAATCTTGTTTATACTGTAGAAATAATAACTAAAATCAATTATCAAAATATGAGTTAGAAAAATAAATAACCAGAAGCTTAATCCAAGCGCTTAACGACAATTTCAAGAAGATAAGTAGTTGAAACTGAACAGATTAGTAATAAAGCCGCCGATGTTTGGGATAGGCTACTTCAGACAAAATTTTATAAATTTTTCCAATTTCATTCAAATGGACTTTTGGCGAAAGTTAATGAGTATAGATTTTTTGTAGTGTTGTTTTAAGCAAAGGGATAAATAATTAAGCTTTTAATCCTGAGTGGGTGGTAAATGAGGATCAAATCTACTAATGGAGGATTTATCAAGGTCGATGGGAAAGGAATTTGGGACGCGCCTCAGTAGAATTCCAAAAAAACACTCTGAAAGTTAGGAATCTCTGATTTAAATAAATGAAAAGAGAAACAAAAGCAAATATTGAGAACTGTTTTATTGAACTTTATAGCTAGACGGCGATGCGCTGCCTTGGATAGGGAAATAAACTGATTCGTACTTTTTTAAATTTTATATCCACATGTTTCGGACTGTATTATGGCCTGCTTCAGGATATGATTAATTCTTTTAGGTAGATATCAATGAATGAATTAAAAGAAAAAAATTGAAGAATACTAGATTTTAACTGGATTTAGTTAGAGGCATTGGTAAAAAATTATTTGAAGAGCTATAGAGATGAAATTTGTTTTGTCCTTTTTTTTATATAAAGGTTTTTACAGTTAATAAAAATTCTAAAAGTATAGAGTATAATTTATTACTTTCTCTTACCCTATTGGGGCTTATATGAAATATATAGAGAGAAAGTATTGCGATCATGTCAAAAATTCAATGTCATTTCTCAATTTGAAATATTTTGAAGCACGCTTTACTCTTGTACTTCATAGGAAAGATAAGAAAAGGTTGCCATGATAATAAAATATAAATCTTTTTCTTTTTAAATTAAAATAAATCAACTATTTTTTAGATGCTCTTTAAAAAGTATATCAGAAAAATTTTTTCAAAACGTATATATCCATCAAAATCTCGACATCGAATTTTTGACATGAATCCAATACTTTCTCTCTATATTTATTAGCATATATAGAGGTAAGAGAAAGTAAAAACTATTCCACAGAATTATTGAAATAAATATATTATTATTATTATTTCAATAATTTTCTTGAATACTTCATTGAAATGACCATTCACTTTCAAATGCAAACATCTGAAATATCCGACGATAATCAACTCCTCAGAAGATTAATATTTTTATTTTTTGACTTTCAATTTTTAATTTCATCAAATATAGACTAATATAATTGGTATAATGAGGATGGTACCATCTCTCTTCTGACACCAAAATACCACAATTATAGATCATTGTACTTCTTCAAAATGATAAATCGAAATCATAATTCTAATTAATACTAAGGGATTCTTAGGGAGAAGGGTAATACCATATATAGAGAGAGGTCTGAGAGTATTTGCTTCACTAGGGAGGATTTCGGCATGTAATCCAATGTATATCTGATTGTTTGTCTATGAGTTGCTTGAATGTGCCCTCTTTGGACCACGTGCTTCCGATGCATTGCGTTCCAAACCAATCCTAAGCGGCTGTCCATCCTGTTATTTGCTCTTGTGTAGTGTTTGCGAGACACTGTTTGCGTTAGAGTCAGTTCAGTTTGTGTATTTCTCTTTATATGTATGAGAGGGTAAATGTTCAAATATGCGAAAGGGAGTTGAGAGAGAGAGAGAGAGAGAGCGAGAATTCTCTCTCTCTCTCTCTCCCAAAACAGTAGTAGTAGTAGAAGAGATGGGGGAAAGGGGGCAGCTTGATATTGATCTGGACCAGGGATGCTGTGAGCATACAACCCACACTCACACCAACACACAAACATATACACACAAAAAAGAAAGAAAACCAAAAAACTCGCTTTTAAAACCCGGCCACTCGTCAGTTATTTGCTCTCTCTCTCTCTCTCTCTCTCTCTCTTTCCCTTTCATATGAGTTTATTTTAATTTTTAGCCACTGATAATACCAGAATGGTTGTTCTTTATCAATAGCCTCTATTTACACAATCAATAGAGCTTAATTATAATTACAATTTATTTTCGATATTTAATTTAACGCTAATCTCACTCTAATCTGCCGATCCATTAAATGATTTAAACATCGGTAATAAATAAATAAGCGAGAAAGTGATTTTTTTTTAGTTCTAGAAAAGGGGTGCGTGTTGGTTCGTTCGGCTTTAAAAGAGATTCAATATATAAGCAACTCCTTATATCCAAGTTGTTCGCCTTAATTTGCCAATGGACCTAAGGCCCAATAAATTCCCCCGGGCGTAATTGCCTCCATATTTTTTATCTAGTGCCTAGCAATTGCCGGTGCCGTCGAGAGTAAGCAATTTATTAATCCCCGGTGGGGGCGCTGGCGGCGTCGGCCATTCCCGCGCCGCCATTGGCTCGAGGTGTTGGGGTGGGAGAGGCGAAACAAGATGGCAGCTGTCATGGCGCTGGCGCTGGCAGTGAAGCCGCCGCCGGTCGCCGTCGACGGCGCTGCTATAGGCATACAGGAGTGAGAGAGAGAGCGAGACAAATTCCTCTCTCTCTCTCTCTCCTTTGGCCTGTTTAGATAATATCCTCAGCTTATCACGAGAGCCAATGGCGGATTTATGATGGAGATAACCCAGTTCGGCGCGCCGCCCCAGCAGCCGTGCATCAGGCTTGGTGCATCCTCATGCATCCGTCTAATGCTGGACCAAATAATCCCCCCACCCTTACCCCCTTCCAAGCCATTTCGTTTATCTTTTTCGTTAGTGATTTTATTTCATAGTCCTCTCTTAAATCCTTTTAAAAAATCACTCATTCAATTCTAATTTATTTTTTGCTTGATGAGGGAAAAAAAGATTAATCTTGTAAAAATTATTTAATTGAGGATTAAAGGAGCAAATTTGAGAATACTAAGATCATGACTCAAGTATCTTATAATAAAATAATAGAAAATAAAATAATTATTCTGGAGAAGCAAGACTATAAGAGGATATACAGTATTATTATTATTATTATTGGGATCTTGAAAAATTTTACTTTTTATATTTCTTGGTGGATGCTGTTCAAATTTTACTAATTATTGTATAATAAGCTATGCATTTGTTAATTGGACCCTGTTACGCAATTGTGTGTCAAGCGCCAGATTCCAATATTTGAGAAAATTAACATTAAAGTTTTTCTGATTTACATTGTCTTAATTAGATTATAATTACTGTATATCATTTTTTTTTTTTTTGTCAATTGTGCAAGTAACATTAAATATAAATTTTTTTTAGGATATATTTCATTAAAAATACTATTAATTATAGCAATTGAAACAATATTCCGTGTTTAACTCAATTTTTAATTTTTTGACACACTAATGCGTAACAGGGTCCAATTATAGTTTTTTTTTTTTTTTTTTTTTTTTTGAACAAGTAAAAACACGGGACAATTCAAAAAGAATTCTTGAGATATTTTGTTCACAGAGGGACCAATTTGGAATCGGGGACACTCAAAAAGTGCATTTCCATCGAAATTTCTACTTCTTTCTCTCTAAATATTAATATAACTTATGTCTATCATGTCTTATATGTAAGAGACAATAAAAAGAGCAAAAAAATTTCTTATTTATAATAAAAGTTTGAAAAACCTATCTGATAGTTTATGGAACATCCCTTTATTAAAATCATTATTATTAGTCTGTCAATTACTTTTTTGAAGTTTTATCTTTTAAGTGAATCCGTATAATTCTAAACAAAGAAGTTTAAATTTAAATAACTTTTGATGAGGAAATATTTTCAAATTTCAATATAAAAAAAAATGCAAAGAACAGAGTTTTATTTTATTAGATTATATTCAAAGTAAGGATGATTTGGTTATCAAATTTTTTATAGGAATCGAATTGCTATAAAAATTTTGAACAAAATGAGGAAAACGATGATAATATCAACGTTATAAAGAAAATATTAGTTAAAAGAAAAAAAAATTAAATGCGAAATATTGATCAAAAAAAAAAAAAATATTTAATTTAAACAAACATGGCTAGTCGATCATATCGTGTAACCCTCGAAATTCCAATGTCGTTTGGGCCATTAACTTTTTTCCCCTTCGTTGAAGTTGAAAGAGCAAAATGTACCAAAACGAGAACAAGAGATATCTAATGGAAATTCATTATAGAAAGAGAGAGTAGGAGAGAGAGAGAAAAAAAACATGATTTAAAGGGGAGGTACTAGCTCGAAATTTTAAGCAAATATTTACACCAAATAAGAATGGACTAAATGCATAAAACTAAAGAGTAATATATAAAGACAGATAAAGGCCGATCAAAAAAAAAAAAAGATAAATGAATGATTAATGATGATAATTATAAATAATTGATTAATTATTTCTAATTAAAAATATGATTGGGAATTCCAAAATTAAAAAATCTGGTGTGACTGGTCGCACAGCACATAATTTTCTCTTACCTTCGGCAATCGAAAGTTGTGTTCTGTGCTTGTCACACCAGATTTTTTTTGTGACGAGATATATTTAGTTTCCACCGATATCAAGATGTAAAATTTATAAGTATGGGAAAAAATATTTATATTTTGTTACCATGGCAACCATTTCTCCTATATTTCCTATGAAGTACAAGAGTAAAGTGTGCTTTAAACAATTTTGTGTGCAAAATGAGAATATACGTTTTGAAAAGTATCTTAAAAATAATTGATTTTAGAATTTTATTCAAAATAGTTAGAGCGAATTTTGAGAAAATCCAAAAAATCTGAAAAAATACATCAGTAAAGTACTAGAACTTTTTGGCCAATTTTGTTCAAAAGTTGCGTGTCCCTGGGGGGTTCCTTAATTAAATATAAAATTTCAAACTCCTAGCTCTTTTTGTTCTTGAGATATTTTGTTCACAGACAGACAGACCGAAACCACTTTTTTGGATTCAGAGGATCTCAAAACGTGTATATTCTTCAAAATCTCGACATCGAATTTTTGACATAAATCCAATACTTTCTCTCTATTTATATTAACATATATAGAGGTAAGAGAAAGTAAAAAATAGATTTTTACATTTTTCTCTTTTTCTTATGTAGATTTATTTTTTTTTTTTTTAATATTACAAATGTTGAACTATTAAAAAAAAATACAAATAAGTTTATTAATCCTAATTGAAAGGCATATGAGGTTCTTCTTCATTAGAAAAACGTCATTTAACATTGAATATTCCCGTATTACATTGGTGCTTAAGATTTATCCAATAATAATTGTTGTAGCCTAATATTTACTGAGTGTAGGCTATAAAAGAATCTTCTGATGAAGCAAGAGCTTATTTATGCCTTTTAGAAATATTAGGATTAATAAACTCCTTTGGTTTAAATTTATTTTCTACTTTCCTAGTAATGGTCATCGGGGGGCTCGCTGGTGTAGTGAGCTAGGGTGTCGGCTTCTATTGTACAAAGAAGATCCCTGTTCACATCCTTGGCGTGTGGAATTTTTCATTAAATAAAAATATTTATTTAATGTAAACAAATCCTCAAGCAAGCCCTGGATTGGAATATAGGGTCTTACCACAATAGCCCCCAGGCAACTCTACGAGGAGAGGCAGTTGCTGTGACATCCCGTCCTGTGGAAATGACGTAAAGAAGGTTCTCTCTCAGTGATACATTTTTCGAAAGGAGTAGGCTACACGCTGGTGCTGAGGGAGTCCCTCCTCAAAGTAGGACATCCTCCATAGGATAGAAGAGGTTGGATAAAAGGAACTGGGTGGAACCAGAAATAAGGATTAGTTCACTAGCTAGTGACGAAAGCAGGAGGAGGAGTTAGAGATAGGAAATGATGTAACTTCACGGGGTGCCGGTAGATGGCTACGGCCAGAGGCCGGTTGGATTTGAGGTGTGTGTCTCCGTGCACGAAAGCACGTCGGGTAAATAAACGGGCATCGATAGGAATTTCAAAATAATAAATAATAATAGTATTGGTATTCTAATACATTTTATTTCTTGGACATACATAGATATACTACGATTGTAGTTTATCTTATAGACATTATGTTATAATATAAGGATTATTGTTATTTTATTCGGACACAATTGTTTCTTTTCTTTTTGCCACATGAGAACGCCTGGAAGTGAGAGTCTGCTGCAATGTTGCCATGCTGTGTTGGTTGCCTTATTAAAAGGGAAATTGTAAAGTTGCATGAAAATCTCTTCTAAAAGTAAATCAAATAAAAATGTTTTTTTTTTTTTTACTTTTTTTTTTTTTAATATTAAATAGCCTTTAGTTTATGGCTATTTTGAGAAGTTTTTAAATTTTCATTTGAGGCATTCAAGAGTATTTAGACCTTCTTCGTTCTTATTTATTTCGAAGGTATCAATTTCATTTGAAATCGATTTTTGTATCTTGAGACGGGAAAAGAGCCCGTGTACCGTACAATAGCCCAGAGTTATTTGAGATATTGTTGGCCACAATATTTTATTATACAGTAGGCCCTGGCGAGCGGCGTCTCAGGATGGGAGTAGTAGTTTTGTTTTTGAACTTTTGTGAATCTAAACACAACAAATTTCAACAAAATTGGTCCAGCAGTTTAGGAGAGGTTCAGTGACAGACACACACACACACACACATACAGAAGAATTATATATAAAAAGATGTGTATTTTAAAATTAATTAATTAGGCATAAATTCGATTTTAAATTGATCCTCAAGGATTCAAATTAGACATCAAATATAATAATAAATTACTTTAATGACTTTTAGTCGAATTTCTATTTGTTTTCAAGTAGTAGGAATTTATTAAAAGCAAAAATTATTTTTAATAGGAAAAAAACAAACAAGAACTGAGAGAGCAGAAGAAGTGCCAATCTTAACTCGAGGTAGGCCATTTCACGATGAATAAATAAAGAAGATAAGAGTACTAGATTTTAATTTGATCTCGTAGAATTCAATCAAGAGCCAGGAAAAAAATACCATACTTTATTTTATTGATCTTTAATTCAAACGACGGTGATCTTTAATACAAATGACTCACACATAGAAAGAGTAAAAGTCATTAATAATCTATAATACGTGGTTGTAAACGAGGCTTCATAACTAAAGTACCTGTTATAATTAATTAGGGAGAGCTTATGATCCCAATAAGTGCAAAAAGGATTTAATTTTAAGCCAAGATTTTGAGGAAATTTAGAATCTTTTAATAGTTCAATTGGGCGTAGTAGAAGTACTTTTAAAAATATAATTATTTTATTGATTGAAATTGAACTCGTAGAATAGATAGTTTAAGAAGCAGTATTGTTTTTTATTAATGTTAAAATTCGGGTTGGATATCAGATTACAGTTTAATCTGATTGAAAGAAAAAAGAGAGAAAGAAAAAGACAGGGTGATGATAGTGCATATAGAGAATATTCAATATATATGGGGTTGAAAGAGAGAGAGAGAGAGAGACACGTGTATTGATTAGCCGTGTATTTAGCCGCATGGCTCTGGCTAACTGCAGTGATGAAGGCCCGCCTCTATACGATGGATGAGCAAGATTTACAGAGGAGCATTGGAGCCATTGAGGGGCTCTTTGAAGGCACATTGCCTATTCCCTTTGATCGAGATCGCCTCTCAACGTTATTCGATTACTCGATGATTCGATGCCCAAAGCCTTTATCATCTACGTGTAATAAACATTAAACTTCATTACTTTTATCTTTTATTCAAATTAATAAAGAAAAAACTCAAATATTAATCTTTGCCTTATACGAGGAAAAGCTTAATGAATTTATTATGAATTTTAAAATAATCAGACGGTTGAATAGGAAATGCAGCCAAATAATTGAGCCTCTATTTGGTAATAAACACTCTTTATTGGGACGTTTCGACAGGGATAAACTGCCATCTTCAGTCTTCAAATAGCATATTTAAATTTTATATACATAAATAGAGTTGTCATTTGTTAATACAAGTTATTTGCATTTTATGTTCAACTAATGTAATAATTCTTAAATATACCAAACAAGTGATACCTTGGGCGTAACCAGAGGACCCCCCTTGCTTGTCCAGAAAATTTTTTATCTATTCCAATTGGAAATTTTTTTTAATGAACTTATATACTGAAAATAATTAATTATAATAATATTTAATAAATAATTAATAATCTATATTTATTTTAATTGCAAACCCCCCTCTCTTCCTAACGAATGGTTGCCCCCCCTCCCCTATGTCTGGCTACGCCCATGAGTGATTCCATGTTCAGGCTTATAATCCATAATATTATAAGCCTGAACTTCGTAGTATCAGGAAGGAAGGAAGAGACAGAACAGAAGGACTGCCTGTCCCAGCTCGGGCAGCTCGTGGTCGCCATCCACGTACCCACAAGATGTGGGCCCCTGAGCAACGAGATAAAAATAAATTAATAAGTAAAATATTAAATAAACAAAATATGAATATAAAAGATTCTCTTTAACATTGGAAAAAAAATATTTTATAATTTTCAATTATATTATTCCCTTTTTTTTTATTTATTTATTTTTTTTTTTATTTTAATTTTGCTAAATGAAAAACGTTATTGAGAATTTTATTTATTTTAATTTTAATTAAAAAAGATTGAATTAAAATTTATAGTAGGCATATCTAAACAAAAAAATATAAATTTATAAATACAAAAAAAAAAATGCATTTCAATAATAAATTATTTTTACTTTCTCTTACCTATGTATATATGTAATATATATATAGAGAGAAAGTATTGGTTCATGTCAAAAATTCGATGTCGAGATTTTGATGGATCTTTACGTTTTGAGGTCCCCCTGAATCCAAAAAAGTGGTTTCGCGACATGGTCTGTCTGTGTGTGTGTGTGTGGGGGTGGGTGGGTGGGTGGGTGTGTGTGTGTGTGTTCAATTTTAAGCATGAAGGAATTGAGCTACGAGGTTGAAATTTTATATTTAAGTTAAACACCCCCCGGGACCGGAAAAATAAGCTTTTAATCAAAATCGGCCAAAGAGTACTAGTACTTTACTGATGTACTTTTTCAGTTTTTTCGATTTTCTCAAAATTTGCTCCAACGATTTTTTTAAAATTCAAAAATCAATTATTTTTAGATGCTCTTTAAAATGTATATTCTCATTTTGCATTGAAATCTTCTGAAGACCACTTTACTCTTGTATTTCATAGGGAAGATAGGAGAAATGGTTGCCATGGTAACAAAATATAAATATTTTCCCATACTTATAAATTTTACATCTGAATTCAAATGTTCCCTACTGCCGGGAACTAAATACATGTCGACACAAAAAATCTGGTGTGACAAGCACAGTACACAACTTTCGATTACCGAAGGTAAGAGAAAGTTGTGTGCTGTGCGCCAGTCACACCAGATTTTATATAATATATTTATACAAATATTCCATTATACAAAAAGAGGGAGGAACTGGGAAAGATTTATAGCTGTTTAATGGGAAAAATATTTATTTAATTTGACTATGTGACGACTATATTATAATATTTGAAAACCTTAAAATTTATGATAACAAATATTAAAATAGAAAAGGAAAATTTAATGATTTTAATATCAGTCTCTTTGCTATACAGTATTATCACTTAAGGAAGAAAAATAGATTACACTATACAAATCAGGGGCGTATTTATGGGGGGGGGGCCGAGGGGGCCCGGGCCCCGCGAAATTTCCCAAACACATATACATATATAGGGGATATACAGACATCAGCGCAACAAATTTTTCCGCAGGATGGACAACTTTGGATCCGCAATAGAAAAAATGTTCCGCAAAAAATTTCGTGTGAAAAAATATAGTTTCTTGAAAAAAAAATTTTCCACAGAAAAATTTTTGAGTTCGGGCCCCCCCCGAAAAAAATTTCTATATACGCCCCTGATACAAATGAAAACGAAATTATTGTTTAAAATCTTTTTAGTTGACTTCTCATAAAAAGACAGGAACTCAAAGGGATGCTGCATATCGAGAGACACAAATGGTCATTAGCTGGGCTTTAAATGGAACAGCTTTCGTAATTAGCAGGCTAATGTGCTTCTCGCTAATAATAACACTAATCATAACCGGAATCAATCTGCCTGGGCTTAGCTTTCCTGATTATTATCTAATCAAGTGGACAAAACCCGGGGGAGGGGGTTTCGTTGATGGACGCCATCGTAGATAACTAAAGAAAAAAATACCTTCCAGACTGTAACGTCAAGTTCCATTTAATTATCGGTTGTTTGTATTATAATTAGGTCATGATCATTTGATATATTCCTGAATGGAGTAGTAAAGCGTTTATTTCAGTGAAAATGAGGTCTTAAATTTCGAATTTCACAAAAATAATTCTATGAGAAAGGGTAAAAAGGATTCTAGTAAAAAAAAGTAAAAAGTGCCAACATTTTTACCCGTATTCATAGATGTTCCTTGAGGAAGAAGGAATTCTTATATCTACACATTTATATAGGCATAAGCAGGGGCGTATATAGAAATTTTCCGGGGGGGGGCCCGAACTCAAAAATTTTTCTGGGGAAAATTTTTTTTTAAGAAACTATATTTTTTTCACACGAAATTTTTTGCGGAACATTTTTTCTATTGCGGAACCAAAGTTGTCCATCCTGCGGAAAAATTTGTTGCCTGATATCTGTATATCCCTATATATGTATATGTGTTTGGGAAATTTCGGGGGGCCCGGGCCCCCCTCGGCCCCCATAAATACGCCCCTGCGCATAAAGTTCCTTGTTCCTCAAGCAATGACTAGACCATGTCGCGAAAACCACTTTTTTGGATTCAGGGTAAGGTTTTCTATAAGTACAGTACGGAACATAAATTATTCTATTTGCTGTCTAGAAATAAGTAAAATTAAAAGACCTGTTAAACTTAAAACCTTCAAAGTTGTGTGCTGTGCTGGCCACACCATATTTACATGTACCCCGGGGCTACTTAATTATGTAAAAATTCCCTAAACATAGAGTTGCCATAATTTATTGAGTCCAGTCGGCAGACGACTTCCACATGGTCTGGGGCGTATGGAAACATTTTTTGAAATTTAGGGACTGAAATCTGCGTTTTTTAGCTATTCTGAGACGTGAAAAATATTATCAAACTTAGCTTGATTTATAAGCATTTTAAATTAAAAAAAAGTATTATGGGGCACCTAAGGTGCGTCGCGGAGTAAAATTCCCCAATTTGGCCACGTTTTAAGTTCATATTAGTGAAATTCGGACACCAAACCAAATCCGGACTTATGTTAACGCTACCTAAAGAGTAATAATGAAAATAATAATACCCAAACAGTTTTTATAAAATTATTCTCCTTGCCTTGAGTCATGAAAATTGTTAATTATAGATTTCAAGTGAGCTTTCGCCCTCGGGGCATGGCGTAGAGGTTAGCGTGCTAACCTCATATACCAAACGTCGCGGGTTCGGACCCCAGGCAGTCCGATGATTTTATAAATTAAGCCAATTGGATACCAAATGGCTTAAATAAGAATGCCTGGACCCCATATATGTATATTTATTTAATAACGGATATATCGTTTAAAGTCTTATATGGCTTGAGTTGCCGAAAAGACTGTGTGAATGAGTGTGTGAGTGTGAGTGTGAATGAGCCAAAAAAAGCCTTGTGAATGTTTTTATCAAAAAAAAAAATTAAAAAAAAACAAAGTCAGCTTTCCTCGTTAATTCTGTTTCTACAGCTAGAACACTCAGATTTAATAAACTGTTTAGAAGATCAAGAAAATGATTTTTTTTTAATTATAATTCCCTTAAGATTTGAGCTTTTTAAGGTCCCGGGCCCTCTTACAAGTTAGTCACTGACGGCACCTACCATAACCTTTCACGATAAATGTTATAAATTAAAAAAAAAATAAAAAATAAAGTTAAGAAAATCGTTTTAAAAGATTGATAAATTTTTTATAATAATATAATATATTATAAAAAATTTATCAATCTTTTAAAACGATTTTCTTAACTTTATTTTTTATTTTATTTTTAATTTATAACATTTATCGTGAAAGGTTATGGTAGGTGCCGTCAGTGACTAACTTGTAAGAGGGCCCGGGACCTTAAAGCTCAAATCTTAAAATTATAATTTAAAAAAAATCATTTTCTTGATCTTCTAAACAGTTTATTAAATCTGGATGTTCTAGCTGTAGAAACAGAATTAACGAGGAAAGCTGACTTGAAATCTATAATTAACAATTTTCATGACTCAAGGCAAGAAGAATAATTTTATAAAAACTGTTTGGGTATTATTATTTTCATTATTACTCTTTAGGTAGCGTTAACATAAGTCCGGATTTGGTTTGGCGTCCGAATTTCACTAATATGAACTTAAAACGTGGCCAAATTGGGGAATTTTACTCCGCGACGCACCTTAGGTGCCCCATAATACTTTTTTTAATTTAAAATGCTTATAAATCAAGCTAAGTTTGATAATATTTTTCACGTCTCAGAATAGCTAAAAACGCAGATTTCAGTCCCTAAATTTCAAAAATGTTTCCATACGCCCCAGACCATGTGGAAGTCGTCTGCCGACTGGACTCAATAAATTATGGCAACTCTATGTTTAGGGAATTTTTACATAATTAAGTAGCCCCGGGGTACATGTAAATATGGTGTGGCCAGCACAGCACACAACTTTGAAGGTTTTAAGTTTAACAGGTCTTTTAATTTTACTTATTTCTAGACAGCAAATAGAATAATTTATGTTCCGATACTGTACTTATAGAAAAACTTTAAGTCCATTAATAGTTTTCTATAGCTTTTTAATACAAGATTTGTTTATCAAAATAATTTAATCTTCTATGATATCCATGTGCCAATTTATAAATTTTTACTTTCTCTTACCTTTATATATGTATTGGTAAGTATAAGCATTGGTTCCAGTATTGGTTTCATGTCAAAAATTCGATGTTGAGATTTTGATGGATATACACGTTTTGAGGTCCCCTGAATCCAAAAAAGTGGTTTTCGCGACATGGTCTAGTCATTGCTTGAGGAACAAGGAATCCTTATGCCTATATAAATGTGTAGATATAAGAATTCCTTCTTCCTCAAGGAACATCTATGAATACGGGTAAAAATGTTGGCACTTTTTACTTTTTTTTACTAGAATCCTTTTTACCCTTTCTCATAGAATTATTTTTGTGAAATTCGAAATTTAAGACCTCATTTTCACTGAAATAAACGCTTTACTACTCCATTCAGGAATATATCAAATGATCATGACCTAATTATAACACAAACAACCGATAATTAAATGGAACTTGACGTTACAGGCTGGAAGGTATTTTTCTTTTTAGTTATCTACGATGGCGTCCATCAACGAAACCCCCCTCCCCCCGGGTTTTGTCCACTTGATTAGATAATAATCAGGAAAGCTAAGCCCAGGCAGATTGATTCCGGTTATGATTAGTGTTATTATTAGCGAGAAGCACATTAGCCTGCTAATTACGAAAGCTGTTCCATTTAAAGCCCAGCTAATGACCATTTGTGTCTCTCGATATGCAGCATCCCTTTGAGTTCCTGTCTTTTTATGAGAAGTCAACTAAAAAGATTTTAAACAATAATTTCGTTTTCATTTGTATAGTGTAATCTATTTTTCTTCCTTAAGTGATAATACTGTATAGCAAAGAGACTTGATATTAAAATCATTAAATTTTCCTTTTCTATTTTAATATTTGTTATCATAAATTTTAAGTTTTTCAAATATTATAATATAGTCGTCACATAGTCAAATTAAATAAATATTTTTCCCATTAAACAGTTATAAATCTTTTCCAGTTCCTCCCTCTTTTGTATAATGGAATATTTGTATAAATATATTATATAAAAATAATTTATTATTGAAATGCATTTTTTTTTTGTATTTATAAATTTATATTTTTTTGTTTAGATATGCCTACTATAAATTTTAATTCAATCTTTTTTAATTAAAATTAAAATAAATAAAATTCTCAATAACGTTTTTCATTTAGCAAAATTAAAATAAAAAAAAAATATAAATAAATAAATAAAAAAAAAGAGGGAATAATATAATTGAAAATTATAAAATATTTTTTTCCCAATGTTAAAGAGAATCTTTTATATTCATATTTTGTTTATTTAATATTTTACTTATTAATTTATTTTTATCTCGTTGCTCAGGGGCCCACATCTTGTGGGTACGTGGATGGCGACCACGAGCTGCCCGAGCTGGGACAGGCAGTCCTTCTGTTCTGTCTCTTCCTTCCTTCCTGATACTACGAAGTTCAGGCTTATAATATTAGGATTATAAGCCTGAACATGGAATCACTCATGGGCGTAGCCAGACATAGGGGAGGGGGCAACCATTCGTTAGGAAGAGAGGGGGGTTTGCAATTAAAATAAATATAGATTATTAATTATTTATTAAATATTATTATAATTAATTATTTTCAGTATATAAGTTCATTAAAAAAAATTTCCAATTGGAATAGATAAAAAATTTTCTGGACAAGCAAGGGGGGTCCTCTGGTTACGCCCAAGGTATCACTTGTTTGGTATATTTAAAAATTATTACATTAGTTGAACATAAAATGCAAATAACTTGTATTAACAAATGACAACTCTATTTATGTATATAAAATTTAAATATGCTATTTGAAGACTGAAGATGGCAGAGTTGATCCCTGTCGAAACGTCCCAATAAAGAGTGTTTATTACCAAATAGAGGCTCAATTATTTGGCTGCATTTCCTATTCAACCGTCTGATTATTTTAAAATTCATAATAAATTCATTAAGCTTTTCCTCGTATAAGGCAAAGATTAATATTTGAGTTTTTTCTTTATTAATTTGAATAAAAGATAAAAGTAATGAAGTTTAATGTTTATTACACGTAGATGATAAAGGCTTTGGGCATCGAATCATCGAGTAATCGAATAACGTTGAGAGGCGATCTCGATCAAAGGGAATAGGCAATGTGCCTTCAAAGAGCCCCTCAATGGCTCCAATGCTCCTCTGTAAATCTTGCTCATCCATCGTATAGAGGCGGGCCTTCATCACTGCAGTTAGCCAGAGCCATGCGGCTAAATACACGGCTAATCAATACACGTGTCTCTCTCTCTCTCTCTCTTTCAACCCCATATATATTGAATATTCTCTATATGCACTATCATCACCCTGTCTTTTTCTTTCTCTCTTTTTCTTTCAATCAGATTAAACTGTAATCTGATATCCAACCCGAATTTTAACATTAATAAAAAACAATACTGCTTCTTAAACTATCTATTCTACGAGTTCAATTTCAATCAATAAAATAATTATATTTTTAAAAGTACTTCTACTACGCCCAATTGAACTATTAAAAGATTCTAAATTTCCTCAAAATCTTGGCTTAAAATTAAATCCTTTTTGCACTTATTGGGATCATAAGCTCTCCCTAATTAATTATAACAGGTACTTTAGTTATGAAGCCTCGTTTACAACCACGTATTATAGATTATTAATGACTTTTACTCTTTCTATGTGTGAGTCATTTGTATTAAAGATCACCGTCGTTTGAATTAAAGATCAATAAAATAAAGTATGGTATTTTTTTCCTGGCTCTTGATTGAATTCTACGAGATCAAATTAAAATCTAGTACTCTTATCTTCTTTATTTATTCATCGTGAAATGGCCTACCTCGAGTTAAGATTGGCACTTCTTCTGCTCTCTCAGTTCTTGTTTGTTTTTTTCCTATTAAAAATAATTTTTGCTTTTAATAAATTCCTACTACTTGAAAACAAATAGAAATTCGACTAAAAGTCATTAAAGTAATTTATTATTATATTTGATGTCTAATTTGAATCCTTGAGGATCAATTTAAAATCGAATTTATGCCTAATTAATTAATTTTAAAATACACATCTTTTTATATATAATTCTTCTGTATGTGTGTGTGTGTGTGGTGTGTCTGTCACTGAACCTCTCCTAAACTGCTGGACCAATTTTGTTGAAATTTGTTGTGTTTAGATTCACAAAAGTTCAAAAACAAAACTACTACTCCCATCCTGAGACGCCGCTCGCCAGGGCCTACTGTATAATAAAATATTGTGGCCAACAATATCTCAAATAACTCTGGGCTATTGTACGGTACACGGGCTCTTTTCCCGTCTCAAGATACAAAAATCGATTTCAAATGAAATTGATACCTTCGAAATAAATAAGAACGAAGAAGGTCTAAATACTCTTGAATGCCTCAAATGAAAATTTAAAAACTTCTCAAAATAGCCATAAACTAAAGGCTATTTAATATTAAAAAAAAAAAAAGTAAAAAAAAAAAAACATTTTTATTTGATTTACTTTTAGAAGAGATTTTCATGCAACTTTACAATTTCCCTTTTAATAAGGCAACCAACACAGCATGGCAACATTGCAGCAGACTCTCACTTCCAGGCGTTCTCATGTGGCAAAAAGAAAAGAAACAATTGTGTCCGAATAAAATAACAATAATCCTTATATTATAACATAATGTCTATAAGATAAACTACAAATAAGTATAAATAAATAAATAAATAAATAAATTTTTTATTCAAATAGGAACATTATAACAATAAAGTACAAAGTACAACAAACACATGAATAAATATATGTAATTTAAGTTTACTTGCATGGTCTCTCAATCAAAGACCGTCTGCAATTTTCTTCGAGAGATAGGGCATTCTCAGAAGTTGAATTCCTGGACTAAGGTCCAGCGGTATGCCCACGCCTCTGCCGCATACCTCGCAACGCCCATCCAATTTGCCCCGTCCAGGATACTAATGAGTTCGTCTCTAGCCAGCTCCGCACGACCCAGCCATTTTATTCTTATGTAACTTAGTATCGGGCAAATGGCAACAAAATGGTATGTGTCTTCTCTCTCATTCAAGTTGCACAAACTGCATCGCGCGTCTTCTCCAGACTTCCAAAGTCTGTAATTTAAGTGCAGGGCCTCTCCTCTTATTTTCATTAACCAGCATTTATCCTTGTGAGACAGCGAAGTTCCCAAATAGGATTCTCTCTGCGGGGACAGGTCCAAAAGTTTGTATAGAGTGTGATGTTCTCCGCTCAAAGCCGCCCGAACCGCTCTTTCTCTCTCGCTGGTCTTCAGTGCGTCCTTGAGGGCCTCGAACTCCCCCACCCAGCTCTCCGACCATACTCCTCCTTCGGCAACTCTAACATTCAGCTCATTCGCGAGCTTTTTTAAACTCTGGAACCAGAATATGTTCTTCTCGATAGCCCTCAGTGCCAAGAGCCTAGGCAACCTTCCCTCCGGCAACCTCAATACCCTCAAGATATAGTCAAGATGCAGACTGTTCGTGTAACAATACATTGAGGTCATTCCCGTCTCCAGGGTAATCATGTAGTTAGGCACATTGAGTGGTAACATAAAGATTTTCTTGATAAAGGCTCTTAGCAATTTTTCGACTTCCTCACTCCTTTGGAAACCCCACACCTGGCCACCATAACACATGATCGAGACCGCCACCGCCCAGAAGACGACAAACTTGCTAGACATCTGGATCTTTCTATTTGTCATCAGGAATCTCAGTCCGATATGAAGTGCTGCCTTTGCAGTGTTTAATTTTTCTTTTAGATGATATGTGAATTTAACTTTAGGTGTGAAAAATACCCCCAAATATTTGTACTTATTCACTACCTCTATTGCAGCGTCACCGTATGTCCAGCCACCAAAGGCCCCAAGCCCTCCTCCTCCTCCGAATACCATGATTTTCGATTTGCCTGTATTTAGTTGTAAATTCCATGTTGTACAGTACTTATGCAGGTTGTTAATCATTTTTTGCAGACCCTCCTTTGTTTCACTCATAATTATTATATCGTCTGCATACATTAGTGTCCTGATGTTTACAACGTTACTACAATCGTAGTATATCTATGTATGTCCAAGAAATAAAATGTATTAGAATACCAATACTATTATTATTTTATTATTTTTGAAATTCCTATCGATGCCCGTTTATTTACCCGACGTGCTTTCGTGCACGGAGACACACACCTCAAATCCAACCGGCCTCTGGCCGTAGCCATCTACCGGCACCCCGTGAAGTTACATCATTTCCTATCTCTAACTCCTCCTCCTGCTTTCGTCACTAGCTAGTGAACTAATCCTTATTTCTGGTTCCACCCAGTTCCTTTTACCCAACCTCTTCTATCCTATGGAGGATGTCCTAC
The DNA here is from genome assembly GCA_023213315.1 of Euborellia annulipes. Taxonomy (NCBI): domain Eukaryota; kingdom Metazoa; phylum Arthropoda; class Insecta; order Dermaptera; family Anisolabididae; genus Euborellia; species Euborellia annulipes. Next base: position 11,663 of record JAKCPI010012315.1, on the reverse strand, counting down.
TTTGAGGAGGGACTCCCTCAGCACCAGCGTGTAGCCTACTCCTTTCGAAAAATGTATCACTGAGAGAGAACCTTCTTTACGTCATTTCCCACAGGACGGGATGTCACAGCAACTGCCTCTCCTCGTAGAGTTGCCTGGGGGCTATTGTGGTAAGACCCTATATTCCAATCCAGGGCTTGCTTGAGGATTTGTTTACATTAAATAAATATTTTTATTTAATGAAAAATTCCACACGCCAAGGATGTGAACAGGGATCTTCTTTGTACAATAGAAGCCGACATCCTAGCTCACTACACCAGCGAGCCCCCCGATGACCAATACTAGGAAAGTAGAAAATAAATTTAAACCAAAGGAGTTTATTAATCCTAATATTTCTAAAAGGCATAAATAAGCTCTTGCTTCATCAGAAGATTCTTTTATAGCCTACACTCAGTAAATATTAGGCTACAACAATTATTATTGGATAAATCTTAAGCACCAATGTAATACGGGAATATTCAATGTTAAATGACGTTTTTCTAATGAAGAAGAACCTCATATGCCTTTCAATTAGGATTAATAAACTTATTTGTATTTTTTTTAATAGTTCAACATTTGTAATATTAAAAAAAAAAAAAATAAATCTACATAAGAAAAAGAGAAAAATGTAAAAATCTATTTTTTACTTTCTCTTACCTCTATATATGTTAATATAAATAGAGAGAAAGTATTGGATTTATGTCAAAAATTCGATGTCGAGATTTTGAAGAATATACACGTTTTGAGATCCTCTGAATCCAAAAAAGTGGTTTCGGTCTGTCTGTCTGTGAACAAAATATCTCAAGAACAAAAAGAGCTAGGAGTTTGAAATTTTATATTTAATTAAGGAACCCCCAGGGACACGCAACTTTTGAACAAAATTGGCCAAAAAGTTCTAGTACTTTACTGATGTATTTTTTCAGATTTTTTGGATTTTCTCAAAATTCGCTCTAACTATTTTGAATAAAATTCTAAAATCAATTATTTTTAAGATACTTTTCAAAACGTATATTCTCATTTTGCACACAAAATTGTTTAAAGCACACTTTACTCTTGTACTTCATAGGAAATATAGGAGAAATGGTTGCCATGGTAACAAAATATAAATATTTTTCCCATACTTATAAATTTTACATCTTGATATCGATGGAAACTAAATATATCTCGTCACAAAAAAATCTGGTGTGACAAGCACAGAACACAACTTTCGATTGCCGAAGGTAAGAGAAAATTATGTGCTGTGCGACCAGTCACACCAGAATTTTTTAATTTTGGAAATTCCCAATCATATTTTTAATTAGAAATAATTAATCAATTATTTATAATTATCATCATTAATCAATCATTTATCTTTTTTTTTTTTTGATCGGCCTTTATCTGTCTTTATATATTACTCTTTTGTTTTATGCATTTAGTCCATTCTTATTTGGTGTAAATATTTGCTTAAAATTTCGAGCTAGTACCTCCCCTTTAAATCATGTTTTTTTTTCTCTCTCTCCTACTCTCTCTTTCTATAATGAATTTCCATTAGATATCTCTTGTTCTCGTTTTGGTACATTTTGCTCTTTCAACTTCAACGAAGGGGAAAAAAGTTAATGGCCCAAACGACATTGGACATCGAGGGTTACACGATATGATCGACTAGCCATGTTTGTTTAAATTAAATATTTTTTTTTGATCAATATTTCGCATTTAAATTTTTTCTTTTAACTAATATTTTCTTTATAACGTTGATATTATCATCGTTTTCCTCATTTTGTTCAAAATTTTTATAGCAATTCGATTCCTATAAAAAGTTTGATAGCCAAATCATCCTTACTTTGAATATAATCTAATAAAATAAAACTCTGTTCTTTGCATTTTTTTTATATTGAAATTTGAAAATATTTCCTCATCAAAAGTTATTTAAATTTAAACTTCTTTGTTTAAAATTCATACGGATTCACTTAAAAGATAAAACTTCAAAAAAGTAATTGACAGACTAATAATAATGATTTTAATAAAGGGATGTTCCATAAACTATCAGATAGGTTTTTCAAACTTTTATTTTAAATAAGAAATTTTTTTGCTCTCTTTTATTGTCTCTTACATATAAGACATGATAGACATAAGTTATATTAATACTGAGAAAAACTACAAAAAAATCGAATACGAAGAAAAAAGGTCAAATGATATTCGTATAGCCTATTATAAAAAATCTGGTGTGACTGGCGCACAGCACACAACTTTCTCTTACCTTCGGTAATCGAAAGTTGTGTTCTGTGCTTGTCACACCGGATTTTTTGAGTCAACATGTATTTAGTTCCCGGCAGTAGGGAATATTTGAATTCAGATGTCAAATTTATAAACATGGGAAAATATTTATATTTTGTTACCATGGCAACCATTTCTCCTATCTTCTCTATGAAGCACAAGAGTAAAGTGTGCTTCAAACAATTTTGAGGGCAAAACGAGAATATACATTTGAAAGAGCATCTAAAAAATAATTGATTTTTGAATTTTTAATCAAAATCGTTAGAGCGAATTTTGAGAAAATCGAAAAAAACTGAAAAAGTACATCAGTAAAGTACTAGTACTCTTAGGCCGATTTTGATTAAAAGCTTATTTTTCCGGTCACGGGAGGTATTTAACTTAAATATAAAATTTCAACCTCCTAGCTCAATTCCTTCATGCTTAAAATTGAACACACACACACACACCCCCACCCACCCACCCACCCACACACACACACACACACACAGACAGACCATGTCGCGAAAACCAGTTTTTTGGATTCAGGGGACCTCAAAACGTGAAGACCCATCAAAATCTCGACATCGAATTTTTGACATGAATCCAATACTTTCTCTCTATATATATATTACATATATACATAGGTAAGAGAAAGTAAAAAGCTCTAATAAAAAATGGCGCCCCCAGTTGAGCATTGCCCCCCCCCTCCCGCCCTCAAAGGCTAGTTGTGCCGCTGGTAACCTTGCATTCACACACATGCCTGTTTTAATATTGAAATCATTGGTTAAATTACATCTTGCATTGTTAATATTAATTCAAGTTCAGTTTATTTATGTCAAATGATAACTCATTTTACTACTATCCGTAAAAATTGACATTAGACTCTCCCGAGGAAGATCGTGATTGGTGCTCGAAACGTCGATAGAAAAAATTGTTTTTTATTCTTTCCTTGGCTGACTCCACTCAAATATTAATAGTTAGGTTAGGTTAGGTTGACGTGGCCGTTCCCAGAGAGGGGAACACACTTAGGCCAATTAGGCTTTTTGTGATACCACGGTGGGGCTATCCCCCTTTCCTACCCTAAGAGGAGACTTCGGCAGAATGTTTGAATTATTTGCGGCAAGCTGGATTCGAACCCGAGCCGTGTTGAGTCTTCGGACTCCGAGATCCTCTGCTTAGCCATTGCCTCCTTAATAATTAAATAAGAAAGATCTCATTTCTCCTTTCTTTAAAATACAGGTAGGAAACTCCTTGGCTAGCTATGCAGCTAGTATTTTTATTATGAGATAATTTTGTCCATCCGTTTATTTGGTGTGAAACGTTTTTGATAAGAAAGGGATGACATTTAAACTAATTGTTTCATTTAAATATTTATTTATTCAAATCAAAATATTTTAGTTGTGCTTTTATGATAAGTGTGTGGTTTTGATAAGCAATTGATTAATGGAAGAGAGAGAGAGAGAGAGAGAGAGAGAGAGAGAGAGAGAGAGAGGGGTCAAAATGTAATGAGAGAGAGATAGAAGAGACTGGAGTAAACTGAGTGAGTGCAATTGAACCAAATCCATTTAGATTAGATAAGCAAATAAAAAAGAGTAAGAGAAATCAGGATTTTTTAAAAGGATATACGGTGTATACAAAAAATCTGGTCGCACAGCACAAGTTGTGTTCTGTGCTTGTCACACCAGATTTTTTGTCTCGACATGTATTTAGTTTCCGACAGTACGGAACATATGAATTCAGATATAAAATTTATAAGTATGGGAAAATATTTATATTTTGTTACCATGGCAACCATTTCTCCTATCTTTCCTATGAAGTACAAGAGTAAAGTGGTCTTCAGAAGATTTCAATGGTAAAATGAGAATATACATTTTAAAGAGAATCTAAAAAATAATTGATTTTTGAATTTAAAAAAAAATCGTTGGAGCGAATTTTGAGAAAATCGAAAAAAACTGAAAAAGTGCATCAGTAAAGTACTAGTAATCTTTGGCCGATTTTGATTAAAAGCTTATTTTTCCGGTCCCGCGGAGGAGTTTAACTTAAATATAAAATTTCAACCTCGTAGCTCAATTCCTTGATGCTTAAAATTGAACACACACCCACCCACCAACCCACACACACACACAGACAGACCATGTCGCGAAAACCACATTTTTGGATTCAGGGGACCTCAAAACGTGAAGATCCATCAAAATCTCGACATCGAATTTTTGACATGAATCCAATACTTTCTCTCTATACATAGGCGTAGCCACGGGGGGGGGGGGGTTTGGGGGTTCAAACCCCCCCCATTGGACCCAAGCCATGACTAGATATTTAAGCTCTATAATACAAAATACTTTCTCTCTATATATTTCATCTTCGGTAATCGAAAGTTGTGTACTGTGCTTGTCACACCAGATTTTCTGTGTCGACATGTATTTAGTTCCCTGCAGTAAGGAATATTTGAATTCAGATGTAAAATTTATAAGTGTGGGAAAATATTTATATTTTGTTACCATGGCAACCATTTCTCCTATCTTTCCTATGAAGCACAAGAGTAAAGTGTGCTTCAAACAATTTTGAGGGCAAAACGAGAATATACATTTGAAAGAGCATCCAAAAAATAATTGATTTTTGAATTTTAATCAAAATCGTTAGAGCGAATTTTGAGAAAATCGAAAAAAACTGAAAAAGTACATCAGTAAAGTAATAGTACTCTTTGGCCGATTTTGATTAAAAGCTTATTTTTCCGGTCCCGGGAGGTGTTTAACTTAAATATAAAATTTCAACCTCATAGCTCAATTCCTTCATGCTTAAAATTGAACACACACACACACACACACAGACACACAGACAGACAGACCATGTCGCGAAAACCACTTTTTTGGATACAGGGGACCTCAAAACGTAAAGATCCATCAAAATCTCGACATCGAATTTTTGACATGAATCCAATACTTTCTCTCTATATATATATTACATATATACATAGGTAAGAGAAAGTAAAAACACTCACATGTCTTGTTGAATTAAATAAAACGCAAAAAATTTGAGAAAATTCTGAATTTTTCCATTGAAAAGAATTGATTTTTGTTATGCTTTATAAAAAATTAAAGCCGCTTAAAATTGATTAAATCTCGCAAATGAAAAATAATAAAAATTATTATATAAAGAAATTTTTTATTTTTTTCTTAAAGAGATATGGGATGTGACTCTTATCAAGATAATCAGGGACACTTGGGAATTTTAGGCCCGTATAAATAAAATTAAGAGAGTTGCATTTTTGATTGCCTAATACGAGTTGATTGAAAAATTGCGGCACTTAATTAAGAAAGGGCTGGCCCGAGCCACCTTGAGGGGGGGCTAGTCATATATTTCATTAGACGCCTTATACTGCCCTATTAGTCGGGGAGGGGGGGGGGGAGAAATAATCCTAAACCCCCCCCCCCATCAAAAATTTCTGGCTATGCCTATGTCTCTATATATATATTACATATATACATAGGTAAGAGAAAGTAAAAATCAAATATAAAAATCATCTCAAGAGAGAGTTCACAACGTTATCATAGAAATTTTTTCTTTTTTCTTTTTATCAATTGATACTCAGAGGCGTACCGAGAGAGGGAGGAGGGGGGGGGGGGGGGTCCGTCTCAGGCACCGAGCCGGCATAGGCCCACAAATATTTGTTTTTGAGAGGCCCTCAGGGCTCGGCAAAAACGCAAAAATTTAGAAAAAATAAATAAAGGAATGGAAAAGAACAAGTACAGGTGCAGCAAATGAAGAGATCCTTTGGATGCCAAATGCCGAAAAGGAGACGTTTCGGCATTTAGCTCTCTTCATTTGCTGCACCTGTACTTGTTCTTTTCCATTCCATAACACCAACAGCAACTTCTCTTCGAATTAAAAATAAATAAATAATAATAATGAAAATTTATTCAAAACACCAGCATGACGCTGTCTTTTCGGGGCAAGGATGTAGGGAGGAAAAATAAAAAAAAGAACTTTTTATTTTTCCCAAATGAACTTTATTCCTAATATTTCAAAGGCACAAAGGATCTTTTTCTTCAGAGGAAACGGAGTGTAATATGAGTTTCCTCTGAAGAAAAAGAGCCTTTGTGCCTTTGAAATATTAGGAATAAAGTTCATTTGGGAAAAATAAAAAGTTCTTTTTTTTATTTTTCCTCCCTACATCCTTGCCCCGAAAAGACAGCGTCATGCTGGTGTTTTGAATTATATGTTTCTCGGCATAACTTATTAATCTTCAATGAAAATTTGTTTTTGAGAAGCCCTCGGGGTTCAGGAATAATATACGGTATTTTTAAAATAATTTTGTGTATGGAGGGGAATATTTAAAAATGTACTTGTCCCCCCCCCCCCCCCGAAAAAATTTAATAGACACCTCTGGTACAAAATGTATATAGGCCCCCTCTTCTAGAGACGCCCCAGACCCCAACGCCTCTGGATACCTGGCTGCACTATATAAGAAGAATTTTTCTCCTGTGAGGTGTTTTATTCGTCCTTCTTAAATTAAGGAAGGTTTGTTTTACTTAAAACAAGTCAAAAGGAGAGAGAGAGGCAACACCCACATATAAAATATCTTGGAATCAAGAATGACATCAACGAGACGTCAGAATGTCTCTCCATCAGACTCCATTTGACTCATCAACAGGAAATGTCCTAAATTTCTTCTTTTTTTTTTCTCTCATTTTAATTAATAAATAAAAATAATCCCATAAAGAGTTCAAAGTTGATGCACTCCCTCTCTCTCTCGTTTATATATTTATTTATGAATTAAATGAGAAATCAAAGTTTAGAAAAATATTAAATAATTCAAGTCTTGTGACTTACCAAGTCGTGTGACTCGATTTTATCAAAGAACGTGACGTGAAAGGGGTGGGGGAGGGAGAGCAAGTGGGTTCATCAAAACAAGATAATGGGGATGGAAAAGATTAGATTAGAAAAAATTTTGATGATGTGGTCATCAGACGGTTGGTTAGATCGAAAAAAAAATTTGAAAAAAAAAAAATAAATAAATAAAAACACATGTCAGCATCTCTAAGAGTATAAAGTTCAGAGAAATAAATCCTGCAAGTATAGAATAACTAGCTGCACAGGCCGCCTGGAACTCCCCCCCCCCTTCCTCCAAGATTATTTCTCTTTCTTGGGTTTCTCTCTAATTATTATAAAAGAGAAGAGAATATAGAAATTATTAAATTTGAATAATTAAATTTTAAAATTTTTTATGCCGGGGGGCCTGGCAACGGAGAAGAGCAACAGTCACCACAATCGTTGCGGTTAAGTAATGCCAAGCACGGTGAAATCTCGGGATTGGTGACCCCCGGCAATCAGCGTGTGGAACGCCCCCCGGTAGCCATCGATACTATGTATTTTCAATTAAATAAATTAAATAAATAAATTTATCACCCCTAAATGGCCTCTGTAGCCGAAAAGGGTTTAAAAAAAAAAAAAAAATTATTTATTCACACACATTCACATTTATTGTAAAAATAAAACCACCATCTTCAAAATTTTGTATACTAGCTTTTCAGGGTGTAAATAATTTTCCTCTAATCCCTAGAAGGTCCTCTTTAAGCATATACAATTTCGTTTCCAAATTCCAAAGGAAGTTCGTTAAGGTTCGCGTCTCGAAAAGCCGTTAGAAGACGATTCACTACAGAGTTACTCGAGGCGGCAAGAGATGGCGTTAGTTATGGGATTTATTCCATTTCATTTGAAAGATTCCAGCTAATTAATTAAGGGTAAAAAATTAATTATTTTTTAACACAATGATTACTAATTTAATTATCTATAAGATATAGAGCGAATTTTTTTTAAAATATCTTTTATTTAATGCGATTAATCTAAAAAAAAAAATTATTTTTTCGTAAATCTAAAAAAGGGCTTCTATAAGTTGTAGATATTTTAAATAGCTTTAATTTAAAAAAAAATTGAGGTCGATAGCTTCAAAATTGTGGCAGCTCTAAACTCCCAAAATTAGCACCCCAAGACGCGCACTTTAAATAGAGCGTGACAGAAAGACGGCGAAATAATAAATAAAAGAGACCCAATAAAAATCAGTTAAATAGTTAAAGAGTAAAAATGAAAAGATTAAAATTAAATCTCATTATTATTATTCTATAATTAATCATATAACGATGAAAGATGTTGATTTTTCTACTTTGATGCCCATATAGGCAACCAGCTATGCTTGGATGGATGTTTGTTAGTCTCCTGGCCAGGCGCATAACTCTTTATTTACTTTCTCTTACCCTATTTATTTAAATATATAGAGAGAGAAAGTATTGCGATCATGTAAAAAATTCGAAGTAGAAATTTTGATGGTCATATACATTTCGAGGTCCCCTGAGTCCAAAAAAGTGGGTCCCGCAAATTGGTCTATCTGTCACAACTTCCCGTTGGAATTTTGAAACAAAAAGAGGATCTTCTAGGGATTACAGGAAAATTACTTTCGTTTCTAGAAATTCCTATAATTTTTTGAGTTATTAATTTCTAAAGTTTCGATTTCTCCCTTAGGCTGAACGCACACCAAATGAACAAAAACGTTTTTTGCCTCAAACCGTTTTTTTAATGCTTTTCTATGGGTAAATGCACACCGAAGAGACATCATTGAACAAAAAAATTTGCCATTGAGCGGTGTGCATTGGCATCGAGCAAAACTTTTACTCTTGGACAAAACATTTTGTTCGAAAACACTTTTGCTCAATCGATGGCATAGAGCAAAATGTTTTGTTCAATTCTTTGCATTTATGTATTCTATGAATGTAAACAAATCCTCAAGCAGCTAATCGAGTTTTCTGAAAAATAAAGAACCTAATCGTAATATTATTCTAAACATTCCCGGGAGCCGTGGCTCAGAGAGAAAAAAAAAACACTTGCTTCTCGCGCCGGAGTCCCGGGTTCGCTTCCCGTCCCAAGCGAGAAAAATTTATTTCATTTGATTTGACTACAAATCATTTGAAATAAATAGGGATGGGGTCTAAATGACCTTAGTTGTCGAAAGACCTTAAAAAAGGCCATGTCAAGAAAGGAAAAGGCTCGTGCCGACCCCTCTCCCCCCAAGAAAGCTCCCCGACCCAAGAAAAAATTGAGCCAGGCCCGCAGGAGGATCCATGCCCCCCTCTCCAACCAAAGTTCCTCCGCCCATGGCAACAGTCAGCACAATAAGCCCAATGAAACCTCGGATTGGTGACCCCGAGGAATCAGCGTGTTGAGCTATCGGTACAATTAACTAGGCCTAATTAAAATATTTATATATAATACGTTGCAACCCCTAAGTGGCCTTAGTAGCAGATGGAATAAAACAAAAAAAAAAAAAGGAAAAGTTGAAATTGATCACAAGGAGGTGGTTTCAAATAAAAATAAATAGCCTTTTATTTCTCTTATTCTTTTTTTGTTTTATATTTTATTGTAATAATCATACAAGCTGAAATATTTAATATTTATTATTATTAAACGATGCAAGGTGAATCACAGACCTTATCTATAAAATAATAGCTTTATATTTTATTTCTTTGTAGTTAAGGCAACCATTTTTCAGTGCTTTTTCTAAATAAATTTTAATATAAAAAATGACCAGGTATTTATAAAATTTATAGGTGAGAATTGAAAAGGATTAAAAAGTGAATGGGCGTTGATTTAAATAGATTTATCCCTAGGGGGACCCTGCAAGTTGGCCTGGTCGCACAGCACACAACTTTCTGGAATTGAAAGTTGTGTGCTGTGCGCCAGTCACGCCAGATTTTTTTGTGGGGTGGAGGCGTCAATTGATGGAAATAAAAACCAGTAGTCTAAAGGGCGATGAATGCTTTTTTTTTCTTTTAACAATTTAATCTGCCGTTTCGGTTCAGGGTTCGCACCATCTTCAAGTGTTCACTCCGAAAAAAAGGGGGTAAATTGCTCTTATGTCTCGTTGTATAATTTAATTTCACTTTTTAATGCATTTTTTTCCTTCTTTACACATATTCTATTTTATTTTATATTTATATTTAAAAAATATTTTTTTCTTCTAAAAAAATATCACTATTTTTTTTTTTTTTGTTGTTAATTAAAAAAAAAAAAAAAAAAAGAGAAATTATTAGCGTTATTTATATTATATATATATAAATCGTATATAAAAAGCTTTTTATCACAGAATAATGTTTAACTAGCCAAGCAAAAAAAAAAAAAGCGAAATTAATTGTGATAAAAAATGTTTCGTTTCCTCTAGCGAAAAAAAAAAAAAAAACGACGATATCGTCGTTTTGGAATTCAACCCTTTAACTGGTCGTCTAAAAACAACACCCGTAGTTAAAGGTTTAAATAAATCCCCAAATGTGTATCTTTTTTTTTTTTTTTAAAAATTATTGACTAAACAATTTCTACTTATATTATTATTAAGAATTTTTTTTTTTTTTTTTTTCCGATTCTTTTTATTCTCTGAGAGATTTAAAAAATATAGAGAAAATATTTTTGATTTGACGGCCATGCTTAGTAATAATTTATTGCGTTTAATAAAATTAATTTTAATTAATCATGTTTATTTTTTTTTCCTCTAGTGACGTAGGCAAATTGAATAATTTTGTATGATACGAGACAAAGTGTCTTGGGAGATAGCGGAGGCGTTAAAAGTTCGCCTACACAATTATTTTTCTGATGAATTTTATTAAATGAAAAGTTGAATAATAGAACCAATAATAATTAATTGTTAATTAATAATGAAGCCGTTTAATTATTCTAGCTGGTATTGTTTATCGGTTCCATTATCTATCAACAATATTGTTTAACAAAAGCATATAAACAAAAAAATAGATCAAGGAGTATATAAAAATTTTTTTTTAATGTCCAAAATAAATAGACACTATTATTATCTGCTTTTCTCTCCCAATCAAATCGAATAGAGAATCAATAGAAATAATACCAACTAATTGAAATTATTTTTTTTTATTCATTTTTAAAATGAGATTTAATGACATGATTCTCAAGACTAGGAATAGCTCTCCGATTCCCATTTTCCTTTTTGACTAGAGGGCATAAGATTTGGGAGTTTAATTATAATTATTTTTATTTGTTGTCTATACCTTGAAATGTTGAAAACGATGAAATTTGTAGTAGCAAAGATGAATACAAGAATTTTGATGCGGCTTAATTCAATCAACAAAACAAAAATAAATGCCATCAACTGAGAAACTGCCAGGCAACAACGAAAGAGAAAGTGTTCCTGAATTGGCTGATACGTCAGCCAATCAGAGTAATGGCGGCTTGTTTGAAGATCTTTTAACAATTAGAAATGTTCACTTCCAATTGGCTTTGATTTTAATGGTGTAAATTGAAGTTAAATTAACTGGCGCCAGTAAAAATAAAACTTATGCATGATGCATTAGTATTATTACACATTAAATTTTTATCTAATAAAACATAAATTCTCACAATTA